>CM038672.1:26620101-26840887 GCA_021605145.1 Aegilops bicornis
TAGGGGTTACAAAACCCATGAGAGGAGGAAGAAAGCGGAAGCAGAGCCAAATGCAAAGCGCTGCGAAAGGGTAATGGGGCTAGAGGAGCGAGAAGCAGCAGATCGCAGCAAACGACACGCCAAGCTTCCCCGGTTACCCCGCCATCTCAGCGGAGAAGCAGCGTGGCTTCCATCGAGCTGCTTCAGCCGGAGCATGCCTTGACGGCTCCTGCCAGCTATCCCGTGGATGCTATCACGGAGTCTCAAAATTGCCACCTTATGGCGGAATGGAGCAATTTAAAGGTCAAGACGGCTGTTGGCTCTGTTTATCCTAGTAAACCCGACTCAACTTTTCACCGCCGCCGATTCGGAAGGATATTCTAAG
Organism: Aegilops bicornis; assembly: GCA_021605145.1. NCBI lineage: Eukaryota > Viridiplantae > Streptophyta > Magnoliopsida > Poales > Poaceae > Aegilops > Aegilops bicornis. The sequence goes on from CM038672.1 coordinate 26,620,466, forward strand.
GTGATGGTGGATGAAATAACGGAGGGATTTGAGGACCTCCGGCTTGACCACCCTACCGGTGAAGGGGAGTATCGGCTGGGTTACGCTCAAGACTCCATGCCTATGGCGGAAGGATCTCATCAACCTTCCGAATCGACGCCTCCGCCTCCTCCTCCTCCTCCGGCGAGTCAGGGCACTCCGCCTCCTCCACCGCCTCCTCCTCCGGCGAGTGACGATCAGGGCACTCGGCTGGCTCCTTCTCCCGCGCGTGGCGGCACTCTGCCTCCTTCTCCGCATGCACCGGCGCGCCCGAGCAGCCAGCCTCCTCCTTCTCCGCCTCGTCAGCAAGGGCGGAAGAGACCCGCCGCCGCTCCGGCTGCTCCGGCGCGTCGTAGTCCTTCTCCTCCGCCTCGTAAGCAAGGAAAGAAGACATCCGCTCCGTCTGCTCTGCCGGCGTCTAGCAGTGGCAGCCAAAGGCGGGAGGAGATACAGATTCGGTCCTTCTCTGAAGAATCCAGAGAAGTTACCGTACGAGAGGACCGACGAGGAAAACGCGAAGATCGCGCAGACCGAAGTGCATGACTGGTTTGAAGGGTTGAAAGCAAAGAGACATCCACCTCCGGAGGAGAAGGTAGATCCGGTGAAAGCGAAGCGCACTCTGGCTGCCCGACAAAACCACCCAGTCTCCGCCGAAAGGCAACTATGAGCGCATTATTGGAAAGGCATTTGCCGAAACGGAGAGGTCGGGAAGTACTAAAAGTGATCAAAGAATGAAAGAACGACGAGCTGGGAAACAAATTGCCCAGCTCGGTGAACAAGCGAAGCAATCGTGCCCCCCACTCAAGGTGCCTGCTAGCGACATCGTCGATCCGAGGATGGTGCCCGGTTATGGAAATCCTGAAGATTACCTGCCCGAAGATGTACATTATGATTTCTTGGAGGTGCAGATACAAAGATATGAGTACGGGAAGCCTCTCGTCAAAGATGAAAGCTCTCTATCAACGATGATGCGGATATTGCATGATTGGTACATGAAAACCTGCAGAGAGTCTGAGGGGAGGAGTACTTTGTATGTGAGAGTTAAAAAGGAGCATGAACTCGTTGGAATTGAACTGTTGCCTATTCAATTTGAGGAGTTCTATCAGTTTTTCAATCAATTGGCCCTCGATAAAGCAGCGGTCACCTGCTCATGTGTAAGTAGTACTACTTCATCATTAAGTCTCTCTATATAACTCAGCTCTTTCATTGCATGTATTTATAATTATCCTCACTATATTATGCAGATTGAAGATCGCCGAATTGAAGAAAAGACAAGTGGGTTCCATTGGGTTCATTAACACATATCTCATAGATGCAACTGAGGTTGAATTTCATGCCGAAAATACCGAGGCCAACTTGCTACAATCGTTGGTAATAAATGAACACAAGGATATAATACTCTTTCCTTACAACTTCGAGTGAGTGTTACTGTCTTGTGGCATATTCGGTTTCCCTTATTAGTCCAGGTTATAGTAATGTAATATTGATGAGTTATGCATGCGTGCGCAGGTACCACTATATTCTCCTAGAGATTAAGCTTGAGCAGGGAGTAGTAATTGTCTTAGACTCGAGACGAAAAGATCCCAAGGAGTATGCGGACATGACTGAAATGCTCGAGAAGTAAGTTAAATCGATCATTATCCACCATATCAGCAACTTTGTTCATTTCTGATATCAAGTAATTGTTTTCTTTGTATGGCAGGGTTTGGAGAAAATTCACCAAAAAGCTCCGGACTGCCAAGAAGCTGCAATTTAGACACCAAAGTAAGTACTATAGTAGCATATTCCACGCATCTCCTACTGATTCAAGCGCTAGTTTCTTCAATACCATTTAACATGCTTGCTAATTATCAGTTTGATTGACCTCTATTTCTTGTAAAGTGGTTGTGGCAGGAACAAGGGAATGATTTCTATGGATACTACGTTTATAGTCCATCCGCCACACGACACGTGAGCGGGCTACTCGACAAACAATATGAAGTGCGTAAATAACAATATTCACAATTTTATTTTATTACCATAATTTGTGTTGAGTTTAATTCATTCATATATATATGTATTGACCCCTTCTTAAAATTAGATGTTTCGGATGCGGGATGAACTACTAGCACCAGATCGCATGCGAGCAATTCAAGAGGAATTGGCGGCATTCTTTCTTGACCACGTGATCGCTGAAGACGGAGAATACTATGTGGACCACGCGTCCGTATGTTAGGAGATTATTTTTGTAAAAGATAATTATTGTATATATGTAGCCGGTAGTGTCGGATAGATATACGAGAACTTGTTGTTCAACCAATCTCTCGGAGAAGGAGAGGTGGTCGATATCACTTCCCTCTGTATGCATATATGTTCATGACGATCTTCTATTTCCTTCGTTTGCTTACTAGCTAGCTAGCATGTCTAGCTAGTCCTCTCTATACGTATGTATAGTACGTAGGGTCGACCAAGCACGGACAAAAGAGAGGACACTTCTCTCTATTAATTAGCTAGCTAACACAATATATGAAACACCTAAATTAACCCCCAAAACCCCCAAACCCCCCTTTTCAAAAAAAAAAAAACCCCAGCCACGTAAATGCCGACGTGTGGCACCAACTGGGACCAAAGGCCCTCCTGCCTGGGCTCAGCAGAGGCCACGTGGAGGCCCATCAGTCCCGGTTTTGGATTGAACTGGGACTAAAGGGCCAGGGTATTAGTACCGACCCTTTAGTCCCGGTTCATGAACCGGGGCTAAAGGCCCTCACCAACCGGGTCAATAGGCCCCTTTTCTACTAGTGGGAGGTGTGGGAGCACATGCTATTATCCCTTGGTTGATGGTGTAGGGTCTGTTTTTGATGCCACTGCGATGGAGTCAGTGATACCTCACGTATCGACCTGTGGCTAGCCATAGTTTGCCTATGGTGAAGCTGAATATAGAGAGGAAGACAACCTCAATAAGGGCATCTCTAGCCCTTCCCTTCAAATTTAACACCCACCCCCAAAGCCCCTACAACCCTAAACTCTTTAAATTTGAGTAGTTAAAAAAAGTGTGCACCTAGCCCTTCTTCTAAAACTTAACTTCCTAAAAAAACCTTTGGGAATTCCTCCATCCGTTTGCATATATACTCCATTTCAACTTGATATTTTCACAATAAATTAATTCAAAACTTGATAATTCCAATGAACACATTTCAAGGACACTTCAAATTCAAAGACATTATAGGTCCAAATGAAGTAATGACCCAAATAAAACATGATAAAAGTACAAGAATCAAGTGTTATGAAGTTGCCACAAGTGCTCAACATGATCATCTAGGAGTTGGTGACGAGCTTCTCGATCTCGTGATGTGATGCCAGGAATCTTTGGGTCGTGTTTGCTTGATGTTGTGGCTAGACATGTTCCCCAATATAGAGGCACCGAATTTTTTTCGGTTGTCCCCTCTCATACTCGATGATCACGTGGTGCATGACAATACATGTTGTCATGATCTACCATAGTACTAATGGGTAGTACTCAACTGGGCCACTAATCGCAAACCGTTCTAAAGCACACCAAAAACTCTCTCAACATCATTTCTGGCGAATTTTTGGCACTCTGCAAATTGAGCTATGTGGTTGCCTACCATACGATGAATTGTCTTCAGTAATATGACCCATGGAGGACAGATGTCACCAGCAAGGTAGTAACCCATGTTGTACTAGCGTCCATTGACAACATAGTTACAAGGTGGAGCTTGGCAATTAGCCGGCTGCAAGCAGGGTCGAATCTATATTTCGGGAGGCCCTAGGGCGAACTCGACGGCATGGACCCCTAAGTCCTAAGACTATATACAAAGAATTAGAAATTTGTACATCAGAACCCTAATCATATACTGAAATTGGGGATAGATCCTGGATAATACGTATCTGTGAAGATGGTTGGACTCGTCATCGTTGTCTCGCGGATGGCATTGCCGGACGTGAGAAAGGGGGCAACGACGACACGCCGGGCGCACAATGCAACACCAGGGGCAAGCTGGCAAGGCTGTCGCACAATGCAACAACGACAAGATCGAGAAGCGGCTGAGCAATGGTTTAGTGTTCATGGTCGAAGAGATGAAGCGGTTGTCATATTTAGATTGGATTCACATGTGTGGTCCCTAGACCTAGTTGCTATCAATTGGGCCTAGCCCATCTTCTTTGTTTTATTTCTTTTTGTTTCTACTCATTTTTTTGTTGGGCTATACTTACATACCAGATCATGCCCCCCCCCCCCCGCGCATGGGCCCTGGGTGATCGCCCCTCTGGCCATACACCAGGGCCGGCCCTGGCAGCAAGCCTTCCGAATATAGGTGATCTCTATGGGACAATAAGGTCATTGTGAGAGCCAGTCCAAAGTACAGTTGCCGAATCCATAGATCCTCTATCTCCTCCCATCTTCCTCACGAATGATCACGACCATCGCCATCTCAAAATCATAATCATCATCGATCTTATTCATTCCCCGATAAAGAGTCATCGAAATACATCTCCCACAACCTCTTCATCTAGACAATGCAACATCGAATGGTCAATTTGAATGAAAGAATGACCAAAAATAGAGAAAAGGGGACTAACGAGGGGACACTTTAGATATCTTGCTAGATATTGCTATGATCATCGGACTAAGTATGAGTGGGTAGACGTTGCACCTAATTTCATGCTATCTCATGTACCACTTGATGTAACATTGCCACTGAGTTAATAAAGTGCTATGAGGCGTTAAAAAAAGTTTACCTATATTGATGTTGTCAATATCTAAGGTGCCCAAAGTGGTACAATGTGTGGTAGGAAAGCTGTGTTTCTGGACTCTTTCAATGAGTGCTCCATGTATGCTATGTTTGCTATTTGAGAAATGAATATGCCCCCCCCCCCCCCCACACACACACAACTCTATGGAAGCATCTTCAAAGTGTAACAAAAGTGGTACAAAATAGGGTGTACTGAAGCAGAAGTTAAAACTCTCTATGGAAGCATCTTCAGAGATGTAACAACATAATTCCACTTGAATGAATTACAAAATATTGTTTGACTGGCATATTCGCCAAATAACAATATTGAGCTTAACAGGCGATACCTTATCACGGTCCGCATATGGTCATCTAGCAATGGAAATTAAGTTTTTAATGGAAGGACGGGAGTTTATTTCACAAAAGTTCACTAGATTTTAGAATAAGGTAGCATATTGTCTGGCTGATTACACCCGTACTGAGTTGTGTATTGTTGTTTTTCTTCAAAGAGGTCCACCTTATATTGAGGAACTCTTGCCAGTTGATTGTAACCCTATTACCTAAGGAATAAATTCCCTATTTCCCTGCAAAAAAAGCTACCCCCTGTTTGATGTTCTTGTAGAAACTTCTTTTCATGAGTTTTTCCCATAAATTGTTGTTTTACTTTTGCCACGGGGAAAATCACAGTTGAGGATAGTTGCCAAAACGCTCGGGGATTCCTGTGAAAAGGGATTTTTTGTGTGTGTGCGGGAAACCACTTGTATTACTCATAAATCGGAGTTACAATCATGTTTACACAGAAATTCAAAATTGTGTGGACGTCCCTATACAAACAGTAGTATGGCCCTCAGTACAACATTTTAACATCGGACAGATTTGAATAATGCAACTTCATCGCCCACGAAAATTCCAAAGTGCATAGAGGCGCACCAGATTGTGATGAAATATGTGAGCTTAATTCAGCCACCAAGCGAAGAACCATATGCACGTCACGTGCTTGCAGAGGAGTAGTAGCACCGGTCACTATGCGTGAAGACTGAATTGCTCACCTTGAGTAGGAATAGAAGTGGCCGTAACCAGCTTCGTGAATCAAACTAACTGACATTTTTCCGATGCCGCTCATTCCGAATGCAGTGGAGTGGGTGCATGCCTTGCCGCCTCATCGAATAAAGGTTAGCAATAACGAAGGAAAAAACATGAGGGGTACGATGTGAGGTGAGTTAATCATGCCATGGACAAGCTCGCTTCATCGCTTTGCTAGCGTTTGATGCTCGGCATCCTACAATTTCGCACCCAGACTGACCCAACAAAGAACAGGGAGCAAGTGAAAACAGAGATTGGACACGGAGACAATGAACTCTGGGACAAAGGGTATACTAATATACTTCCTTCGTCCCATAATGTAAGACGTTTTTCGACACTAGTGTAGTGTCAAAAAACGTCTTATATTATGGAACGGAGGGAGTATCTTATATTTGCAATGCAGAGAGTATATATGAACATGAGTTTGAGTTGGTACGTCCCCATAAAGGAACACAAAGGAGTTCGAGTTGGCACATGAAAAGAAGTAACCGTACAAGCCACAGTGACCCACGTTGTGAACTAGTGATAGACTCTGTATATCACTCTCAACGAAAACAAGAAGGACTTCGTACCACTAGAGAGTGGTGAATGTATTCAATGTGTCCATAACTCCATACATGTATTTATAATAATAGACCTGATCCGAACTTGAGCTAAGTATTAAAATTCTCTCACCTACTGACCTACACTACACCATAGTATATTGGCTTTCATTTGTTAGCATCACCTCAGCTCCATAAAAGAAAATGGTGAAGTGTGATCCAGCTGCTATTTACTGCTAGGGTGGCATTGTTGCTGGCTCGAAACATATTTTTGGATCACTTCATGAGAGTACATAATTTCATAGTCCCTAATTGTGGGGTTGTCATATTTTTTTGAGCATTTAACAAAAAACTGCCACAATTGGGGTTTCGATCCCAAAGAACCGCCACTTCAAAACACCAACAAAAAACTATGAGTTGAACCTTTATTTTTTGCTAAAAGCTACCACTTTTGGATAGTGGACGGTTTAGACAATTTAAACGCGTTTATGACAGGTAGGACCCACTTGTCGGGGATGATGTGGTGGGAAAGTCAACTCCATTTATTTTCAGTATTATATTTATCGTTATTATAGGTTGGACCCACGCGTGAGCATCAACCTTCTTCTTCCTCCTCCTTTTTTAAGCCTTGATCTGTAGAACAAACGTTCAATGGTAACTTCAATTTATATAAATAATATGTTACAAAGGAGGGAGAAAAATAATGCAAAATAAAGTTGTAAAACAAAGGAAAAAACTCATCCAAGGCCAGCTCTAGGTATCATAGCAACGTATGTTAGATGAGCAATTATCCAATCTTGAAGACAAGTAGAATGCTTGTCCTTAATTCCGTGTCTTAGTATGGTGAGGTCCTACTTGAGAGTTGAGACAGTGTCTCCAAGACTGAGTAGTATGATTGACATGTTTGAAATTCTTACATTTCTGGCAGGAATGATTGTTCCCAATAGCTTAATGCAAAATTACAATCCCAATGCAAGTGCATGAGTGTTTCTTTAGTGTTCCATATGAATGTCTTGTCATAGCTGTTGCCCTATTTTTCTTGGGTGTTGTGTTGCATTGCAGCTAGCTGATGAGAGAGCCCACTTGCAGGGTCTAGAGGGGCATCTTCATAAGCCGTGTATCCATAAGACTTGACACCAATGAAGTGAAATCTGAAATTGCCTCGCCTTCCTTCTTTGAAACGCACCTAAAGTTCATCTTTCTTACTGTCATTCTTCTCCCATCACAAGATCCATCTCTTGATGTGTATCCCTCCAACGAGGGTTAAATGGTGTGCAGGATAAGGGTCTTTCGGCTCCATTGTATTCGAGTGACACTATCTCACCATCAACACGCCATAGTGTTTTTCTTCGATATCACGAAAACTTTATTTTCTTAGTATCATAGGTCATTTTATTTTGGATGAATTTCCAAGGTGAGATAGGAGACACCTCCATGAGCAATGATGTCGTTGTTATGTTCACTCACCAAGCCATCTATTCTAGATAACACTTTCCTTGTTTTTTCTTATCAAGATTCACATATATCCATATCAACCTCGTCAAAGTTCATATCTAACACGAGAGGCAAATTTAAGCCAAAAGTTGAGTAGCCAAAAATGTGTAACTTCCACCTAGAACGACATGTTAGTGTATGTTTTCGTCGAAATAGTAGCCGAGTACTCCCTCCTCTATGCTTGAAAAGAAAGCGTATAAATTTTCGGTTAAGCCAAACAATGCAAAGTTTGACTAAGTTTATAAAAAACATTAACTATGTATCGAATTAACCATGCTTTAAACCGTTTGACTTTAGATATAATTTATGCTTCATTTTTTAAGGACGGAGAAAGTACCATTGTAGAGAAGCCACAAAATTTTCCTGGTTTGGTTCTTTCACAATCGAAACCTTAGTGTACTATGGCTAACATTCACCCGAGTATAACTTCTTTTAATCACAGATCGGCCGTGACTTATAAAAGCACAAGTTTATTTCTATGTTTGATGCACTTACTTATAGAAGCATCTCATTCTCAAAAAGTGCTATGGAAGTATCTTTAGAGAAGTAACAGCATAATTCTACTTGAATTAGCAAATATTCTTGGACCGCCATATTCGCCAAGCAACAATATTAAGCTGTCCCCTGTTTCTTGTTTTGAGAGAAACTTTTCTTAATGACTTCAGTCTCTGCTTTTCCCCATAATTTTGTTGTTTTACTTTTACCATGGGGAAAATCACATGCAAGGACAGTTGCCAAAATGCTTGGGGATTCTTGTAAAAGGGGATTCTTATTTTGTGCAGGGAAACATTTGTATTACTCACAACTCAGGGTTACAATCATGTTTACACACAGATTCAAAATTTTCCGGTCCAGACCCGATCCAGACAGCAGTACAGCCTCAAGTTCAACCAACATTCACCATAAAGTGACTTACACAACTTTTACATCGATGGAATTGAGTAATGCAAGTTCTTCATTCACAAAAACGTCAAACGTATGTGAAAAGGGGCATTTGAAGAGCGTAGAAGAACTTCTCATTCACAACATTGTAGAGACACACTAGCATGTGAAGATACCTTGGCACTTAATTCAGCCATCAAGAGAAGAACCATGCGCACATCATGTGCATGAAGGAGAGAATCAGTAGCTCCGGTCACTATGCTAAAAAGAGCAAATTGCCGAGCACGAGTAGCAAAAGACGTGACCATAACCAACGGTGCCTATTGAACTGGCTGGCATTTTTCCGATGCTGCTCATTCCAAACACAGTGGAGTGGGTGCTTACCTTGCCGCCTCATCGAAGAAAGCTTAGCAATTAGGAAGGAAGAAAACACGAGGGGTACGTCGTGAGGTGAGTTAATCATGTCATGGACACGCTCGCTTTTCTAGTGCTTGTTGCTCGGCATCCTACTCCAGTTCTGCACCTAGACTGGCCCAACAGAAAGGGACATGGGAGCAAGTGAAGAAAGAGGTGGGACACGGAGACAATGAACCACGACTAGGGTATACTAATACATCTTATAGTATTTTGGAATGGAGAGAGTATATATGGACATGAATTTGAGTTGGTACGTCCCAAGAAAGAAAAACAAAGGAGTTCAAGTTGGTGAAAAGATGTAGTTTTACAAGCAGTGGTGACTCATGTTGTAAACAAGTGTGAGACTCTGTATCACTCTGAGTGAAAAAGAAAAGGACTTGGCACCACTAGTGACTACTGAATATTTCCAATGTATCCATATACGTATTTATAACATTAGACCAGATATGAACTCGTTTCCAAGTCTAAAGATTCTCCCACCTGCTGACCTACATCACAGTGTATTGGCGTTCATTTGTTAGGACCACTTCAGCTCCATAAGAGAAATGGGTAAAGTATGATTCAGCCGCTATTTACTGCTAGGGGTGGCTTTGTTGCTGGCTCGGTTGGAAAAAGCGGTAGGCGTAAGCGAGGCGGTTAGCCTACGCCTAGTGCCTAGGCGGTGCTTAACCGTCCTAGGCGCCGCCTAGGCGGTAATATAGTTTTTACTAGCAGGGTGTATTTGTGATTTTATATGTGTGTCAATATTTATTTAGGTCACATTAATAATTTAACTACCAGCTACCGACATTTGAATATGGCATGTTTTGCATAGCAGCGTAATATGGCAAGATTTCTTGCTCGAGTAGACAATTTCTTGCTTGCCCTTGCCTAGACTTCCGCTTATGCCTTAGGCGAGGCATTTGGCCATCGCCTAGCGCCTAAGCGTGCCTAAGCGCCTCCTAGGCACTGCCTTTTCTATCAGAGGCTGGCTCAAAACATAATTGTCTGGACCACTTCGTGAGAATACATATTTCAGTCAAAGTCCCTAATTGTGGTATTGTTACGACAATTATCTCTGCCTAGCAAAAAAACTCATGTGTTGCAACGGCAGAAAAAAATTACCAGACACTCCTAACCCAATAATCATGACTCAAGACCACAATAGGTCCATGTTAGAGATACGACAGGCAAATCAGCACAACAAAAACGATAACAAGCAGGAAACACGAGATTTAACATAGAAAACCCCTCCAACACAGGGGGGGGGGGGACACGGGCGCCAACCAGCAAATCTTCACTATATCGGGGGAGGTTACAAAGCTGGGGATTTACAACTGATCAACTCATCCCATGCAGTGGCTTACAAAGGACATATATAACACAGGTGACTTAGGTTCTTTGGCCCAAGCCTGCTGGTGACGGCCTCACTCCGCCCGCTCGTCAGAAGTTAGCCTTTCTCTTTATACTTGAATTTGGATCACGACATAACAGTCCATGTCTTAATTTCAACACGGTGTCCCATCATGGTGCCACTTATCCTCCTTCTCACCTTCGCTGACGGTGGCCTCAGTGCTCACACAACCAGCAAGCCTATGCATTGCAACGGGAGTGAAAAACATCCCACATCATAACCCAATTAGCATGACGGGAGTAAAAAGAAACATCACACGTCCCTAACCCAATAAGCATGACTCAAGGTCGACCTCCCCTCCACCTCCCACCCCCACATAAGTCCACCAATACCTATGTTGGCGCTTATCCTCCTTCCTTTCCCCTGTGTGCGCGCGCGCGCTTTGTAATTGCAATGGATGTAAACACATTAAGAACTAAAGTAACAATTAAAAACCTCTTATCTGCCATATTATGATGATATGCAGAAGTTGAAAAGCTTAAGAAAATATTGATTGGTTGCAAATTATTTTGCTACAAAAAAAGAACAAACAATGTATGAAGAATCATGTCTATCTAATAAAATATTAGGAAAACACTGGTTGCTGGGATCTACCTGGGTGATCAAAATAAGCAGTAAAACGTTTAGAAATTTAAAAAGCAAATGTTTGGAACACACATGCTTTGCCAAATTGAATTTGCCGACAAATTAATTTATTCTGTGGCAATGGTAGGACAAACAGAAGACCTAAAAACCTACGGAGAGGCAAATTAATTACATAACTATATATAGATGTCAAGATTCAAATCGAATCTACAATACCAGATCCATTTTCACTACCATATAATAATATAACCATGCCGATATTGGCAATAGTTATGAAGTCGTTAAAGATTATAGCTGAAGATTACAAATACTATATGCAACTATTAAGTTTGCTCATATAATTTAATTTTAAAAATAAGTGCAGACTGGCCCGTTGAAAGTTAGCATGCATAAACTACAAAGAGAGGCCAACGTAAATTAATTAGTTCACATGTTAGAGGAGTACTTCTGCTTCATAGCGAATGATGCAGTCACTACCTTCACTTTGAGCTCAAGAGCAAAGAACTTCTCCACCAGCTTGTGCATCTCCTTCGAGCGTTTTTCTATTAGATTTGTATAAGATAAATAGTACCTAGTAAACTTGCCGTACCCTACTTTTATGATCATGAAAGTTCTGAAGAAGTTGCACGTGGCCGCGACGAAGATATTGGAGAATCTTATGGAGATAAACTCAAGGTCCCCGGTTGGTCTCGTTTTCTGATTTCACTCGCGTGTTCATGACTCCGGCTCCGGGCATCACTAGCTTGTTTTGGCTCCTATTCTTGTTTCCATGTCTACAAGATTGATGTGTGGGTCATTTTGCCTAAGAATGATTGAGTATGACATGGTTAGACGTAATAAGAAAGAAAATATAAATGTACCACACAACCATAGAAGTGAGCAACAGGACAACTGCTCACACTGCCAGTTGATGTTCTCGTAGAAACTTTTTGTCATGACTTTAATCTCTCTTTTTCCCCATAGTTTGCTGTTTTACTTTTGACACGGAGAAAATCACAATTTAGGACAGTTTCAAAAACACTTGGGGATTCCTGTGAAAAGGGATTGTTTTTTGTTTGTGCGACAAAACACTTTTATTACTCACAACTCAGGGTTACAATCATGTTTACACAGATATTCGAAATTTTCTGGACGTCCCTATCCAGATAGCAGTATGGACCTGAGTACAACAATTCAACATGGCACCGATTTGAATATGCTACTTCATCGCTCATGAAAATTCCAAAGCATGTATAGAGGCGCACTAGCTTGTGAAGAAACGCGAGCACTTAATTCAGCTTCCACCCGAAGAACCATGTGCACGTCATGTGCATCCCGCATCTGAATAGTAGCACTGGCCACTATGCACGAAGAGCAACTCATTAACCATGAGCAGAAATAGAAGCTGCCGTAACAAGAGATTCGTATCAAACTGACTGACATTTTCCCGATGCCGCTCATTCCGAATGCAGCGGAGTGGGTGCGTGCCTTGCCGCCTCATCGGAGAAAGGAAATGGAAGGGAGAAAACACGAGGTGTATGTCATGAGGCGAGTTAATCTTGGCGTGGACAAGCTCGCTTCATCATTTTGCTAGCGCTTGCTGCTCGGCAGCCTACTTCAATTCCGCACCCAGGCTGAACCAACAAAGTAGAACAGAGAGCAAGTGAAAACAGAGGTGGGACGCGGAGGCCATACATGTATTTATGATAATAAGAGGAAGGCCGCCCCGGTGGGGGAAACTGGGACGTCCAAGAAGGGAAAAGCATCCCTTCCGGACTACTCCGCCACCGCCGCTGATAGCGAGGAAGGGTGGCTGCCCAGGAAGAAGCCCCTCGTGCGGTCGTAAGTATCCGCACTCAATCGTAATTTTCACTTCATAATTTTGTTTATAATGCCGAACTTGTATACAGTCCGGCCAGGGCCCATCCGGGAGTGTCGTCTTCGGACGGGTCCTTGAGTGAGTCAGCAATGAACTCACTCCCGACGGCCACGTCTCCTCGTCCTGCAGACGACACGGAGGTGTTGTCCCGAAGGCTCCCGATGATGGCGGAGGTGGCCCTGGAGGCGCCTCAAGGCGGCGTCCCAGGCGTCGGACTTGCGGGGTTCAAGGTCCCCGCGGATCGTGTCGATGAGAGCCACGACAAGCCGGGATCTCAGCCGAACACTGTTCCGGAGCCTTCAGTGGTTCCGGACTTAGGCGGGCAGCCCCTCGTTATGGAGGGAGGGCCGTCTATATCAAGGACTTCCGTTGCGCCCCAGGCGCCGGATTGTCTGCTGGAAGCGCTTCGAGGCGCTTCCCTAGATGAAGAGCACCGTACTCTCATGAGTGCGGTGATTCAGAAGGTTTCGTCCGCCAAGAGCGGACTAACCGAAGCCTGCACCAGCCTCCTAACAGGCTTTGAGGTAAGTAGTAAAAATGTGTAAAATCACCACCCGATAGGTAGTAGCCCCTGATACTCTGTTTGGTGTTCGGAAAGAAAAACCAAACGGAGGGTCAATTATAATCCGCAGGAATCTAACAATAAGTGTTGAATGTAAATAAACAGGCTGTGCTGCTGGCCGCTGCTGCTCGCACGGCCGAAATCGCCGGCCTGACGCAGGATTTAGAGCGGGCACAGGGAGAGCTCGGCCTCGCGAGGAGGCAGCTCGAAGAGAACAAAGGTGAATGATTTCCCTCTCTCATATAATAAATAGGAAATAAAATTTGATTATGCTAACGACGAGACGTCGTGATGTGGTAACAGAGGCCGCCACCGAAGTGGCGTCTCTCAAGAAGGCGCTGTCCGAGGTCGAACACAAAGCGGCCTTGGAACTCAAGGAGCACAAAAAGCAAGAGGCCCGAGTGGGCGAGGTACAAGAAGAGCTCCAGGAGCTCGGCAAGAAGCTCGAGTCTGCGGAGCGGGAGCTTAAAGCAAAGGAGGCCGAGCTTGCGAAGGCCCTTACAAATACAAAAGACGCCAAGGCCGAAGCTGGGAGGGCTCAGCAAGAGATCCAGGAGGCCAAGAAAATAGCGGCGGGTAAGAAATTTTTTATGCAAAGCAAACATGTGGAGGAGGCGTTTCTTTTACTTACTCGAATCCGGAGCTCTCCAGGGGCATTCGCAGACCTGCCACGCAGCGTATCAGATGCCGCGGAGTTCTACCGTGCCCAGGAGGGGAGCTCAACGGAGAAGTTGTTCTGGTCCCAGTATGCTGGGGCCGAACATGCAACGCCTCTGAGTGACCAACTGAAGCAGTTGGTCGAACTCCACAAGGCGGCCGAAGTGGCTATGAAAGATCTCATAGTCCGGATATGGCCTGGCGAGCTTCTGCCCACCGCCATTTACTTGGCCCGATCAAGCGGATGGTGGATTCCTGTCCGCGACTGGAAGTCATCAAGCGATCCGTTTGCATTGAGGGTGCCCGCCGGGCCCTTGCACGCGCCAAGGTGCATTGGGGCAAGCTGTATGCGGAGAAGCTAGTGAAGGACGGGCCACCGGAGGGCAAGCCGCATCGCGTCCCCGAGAAGTATTATGATGGCGTTATGAAGGGTGCTTGCCTTGTGGCCGATGAGTGTACCAAAGACATAATTTTTGAATGAATTCACTTATGTCATGTTTGTAATTTAAAGACGAAGTTACTTGCGCTATGTAGCGCTTTTGCAATTTAAAATATTACCTTCCGTGCGGCTGTTTATCAAATTCTGAAAGTGGGCCAGTCGTCGGCTTCCGCCCCCGTGTAACTAGTACTGGGGTGTTCGTGGAAAACCCGGACACTCTTTATCCAAATGTTTGGTCCCTTAAGGAGGTGTCCAGCGCAGCGAACCAGGCAATCGGACTATACGGCTTTATAACCTTCACTTAGCCATAGAAGTCTATGATTTTAAATTTCGGCGAAGCCCCTAGAATCCGGAAGGCCGAATTGGGGCGCTATACACGCCTATATCGGACAAAGCCAAATTAACGCCTAAAGCGGAAACATCTTTAAGGATTTTAAGACCTCTCGAACAGCGACCAGTCTCTCGCCACATCATGTTGGACAGTTTTGTACTTTCTCTACTGAGGTGCTCGTCCGGCAGAACCAGGGCACAATCGCAGTAGTTCTCCCTGTGGTACCTTAGCCGAATTAACGGAACGTAAGACACCAAAGCAAGGGAGCCGGGCTATCCCAACCGTAACCCAAGACATGATTCGGAGCTGATGCATATAATGCTATAAGTTCGGGGTGCCGCACTGTTGAAAGTGTTCGGACTTGACTTGCCGTATTATGGGGTACCATAAGAAGCCCCTGGCAAACTACACGTACCAAAGTGTACGGATGCAAAATTAAATAGACATTTATAAAAAATGCTCAAATAAAAATAAGTAAGCTGACGCTATATGTGGTCTCCCATTGATAAATAATACGTTTAAGCGTATGTTTACAATGTATGCATGAGGCGGAGACAAATAGGATTATTTGACATATCCTATCCAGGGGCAGGCTACGTACAGATAGATAAAGTAGAAACAACGATCATAAATAGATTCCACCTGGGTGTTTCCTGTTGTGCCCAAAGCCTGTTGCCTCCTGGGTCTCCTCTCCTATGTAAGTCCGACAATCCGGCTGTTCTGGAGAAGCTGCACTAAAGCAATGTCCTTAAGGGTAAAAGGAAGGGTTACGAAGCAATACCGTACTATTGACTGAGCCCCTGATACGCCTCCGCCTGTGCCCATGGTATTTTGAGTGCGTAATTGTGTACGCGCTGCACGAATGCTGCTTTAATGGGATTCGAGCGGAGGCTGAACTGCTAGTCCTGCTCTTGTCGTGCCTGCTTATCTTGCCGCGGGGTGTTCCACCCTCGCTTGACGGAGCTTGAATTTGTCGTTGCCGGATTGGTGGTGTGCCGGAGGAGGCCGCATTGTACTTCTGCCGCAAGGGCTGCGGTATGTTCTTCTGTACGGAGAGGGCGGTCCATATTTCCGTTGACTGTTATGACCCTACGCGGGCCTGGCATCTTGAGCTTGAGGTATGCATAGTGTGGTACCGCATTGAATCTAGCAAATGCGGTTCGTCCGAGTAGTGCGTGGTAACCACTGCGGAAAGGGACGATATCAAAGATTAGCTCTTCGCTTCGGAAGTTATCCAGAGATCTGAAGACCACTTCCAATGTTATAGAGCCCGTACAGCGGGCCTCTACTCCAGAAATGACACCCTTAAAGGTGGTCTTGGTGGGTTTAATCCTTGAAGGATCGATGCCCATTTTGCACACTGTGTCCTGATAAAGCAGGTTCAGGCTGCTGCCTCCGTCCATAAGGACTCTTGTGAGGTGAAATCCGTCTATAATTGGGTCTAAAACCAATGCGGCTGAGCCGCCGTGACGGATGCTAGTAGGATGATCCCTACGATCAAAGGTGATCGGACAAGCTGACCATGGGTTGAATTTGGGGACGACTGGCTCCATCGCATATATACGCCCCGCAAAGGTTTCGCCTCGCTCCCACTTGGGTATGTGGGTGGCGTAGATCATGTTGACCGTTTTCACCGGGGAATTTCTTCCGCCTCTACATGTTCGGACGCCGGGGCTCATCGTCATCGTCGCTGTGCAGCCCCTTGTCCTTGTTTTCGGCGTTTATTTTGCCGGCCTGTTTAAATACCCAACAGTCTCTGTTGGTGTGGTTGGCTGGCTTGTCCGGGGTGCCATGAATTTTGCACGAGCGCTCCAGTATACGGTCCAGACTGTACGGTCCTTGATTGTTACGCTTGAATGGCTTCTTACGCTGACCGGATTTCGATCCGCTGAATCCGGCATTGACCGCCGTTTCCTCAGTGCTGTCGCTGTTGTTCCATTGCTTGTGTCTGTTGCGCCGTGGCTTGCCATTATTGTCCCGGACATCTGAAGTTCCAGAATGTGGCGTAGTGCTATTGCGAGCCAACCAGCTGTCCTCGCCCACGCAAAAGCGGGTCATTAGTGTCGTAAGAGCTGCCATGGACTTGGGTTTCTCCTGGGTGAGGTGTCTGGCGAGCCACTCGTCACGGATATTATGCTTGAAAGCCGCCAGGGCTTCGGCGTCCAGACAGTAAACTATTTGGTTCTTTTTAGTTAGGAACCGAGTCCAGAATTTCCTGGCTGATTCTCCGGGCCGTTGAGTAATGTGGCTCAAGTCATCGACATCCGGAGGTCGCACATATGTGCCCTAGAAGTTGTCAAGAAACGCGTCTTCCAGATTTTCCCAACTGCCAATGGGATTTGCGGGCAGGCTGTTTAGCCAGTGCCGGGCAGGTCCTTTGAGCTTAAGGGGAAGATACTTGATGGCATGTAGATCATCTCCGCGGGCCATGTGAATGTGGAGAAGGAAATCCTCGATCCATACCGCGGGGGTCTGTGGTGCCATCGTATGATTCGATGTTTACGGGTTTAAACCCTTCTGGGACTTCATGATCCATCACTTCATCGATGAAGCATAGGGGTGTCGCGGCGCCTCTATGTCGGGCTATGTCGGCCTTGATCCGGCTGCGTCGGCCCGTTGTATTCGGCCCGCCGGATTCTTTGCTAGTGTATCCGGTATGACGGTCATCGTCATGTGCTTCGGCGCGCCCCCGTGATCCGTAGATTGATCTTGGTTGTCCTGCGGCGTTATCCAGTTTATCACGCAGGTCCTGAGTATTGCCCCGGGCCATAGCAAACCGGCGTGGGGGTACAGGCTGGTATTTCGGCTGATATGCCGTTTTGTCCCGACCTCGAGGCGGTCGGTCAGCCGTGGGGCGCTCGAGTCCGTATTCCTCGGCTGCCAGGACTTCTGTCCATCTGTCTGCGGAGCAGATCTTGATCAGCTTGAAGCTGCTGCCGCTTCTTCTTGAGCTTCTTGCGGTGGCAATAAGCCGGCGGCCAAGCGCCTCTGCTCGCTGGGTCTTGGCACGCCCGAACTCGTCGTCGCCGAGGCTAATCTCGTCTTCGGAGAGGGGCATGTAGTTGTCCTCCTCCAGATACCCGTTCGTCGCCTGTTCATCTGGGTTGTCATGCCCGTCTTCCTGTTCGGCCTGCTCGAAGGCAGGCTGTTCGGGGTTGTATTTGTCGTCGGCACCGTCCGGATTATTATCGTCTCCGGTGCCGGTATTGCCTTGGCGGGGTTTGGAGCGGCGCTGGCGACGCCCATGCTTTGCTTTCTTCTTGGAGGGGTTATCCTCCGTTGCCTCATCGCCATTCGTTTCTTTCGGAGTGTCCACCATATATATGTCATATGAAGAGGTGGCTGTCCACCACCCTGTGAGCGGTGGCTCCTGTATGTATCCTGCATCGTTGTCCATACCGTCGATGTCTTCGAAGTCAAAGTCGAGCACGTCAGTTAAATCATCGATCGTGGCGACAAAGTGGGTGGTGGGTGGGCAGCGAATTCCTTCGTCGCCCGCTTCCCACTCCAGCCGGACATAGTTCGGCCCAGAGTCTCCTGACAAAGAGAGAGACTTCAATGAGTTCAGCATGTCGCCAAAGGGTGAGTGCTGAAAGATGTCCGCAGCGGTAAACTCCATTACCGGAGCCCAACCTGGCTCGGCTGGCTCGAGAGTGAGCGGACCAGGACCAACAGCCGGATATGAGTCCGGGGGTCCGGGATTACAGGCCTCCACAGCGGTGGGACCCGTGTTCGGCTCCACCGCCGAGAAGTGTGCGGCCTGCGGAGCGGGGTCCAGCCCTCCGTCCATAGGCAACGCAACCTGCCCTGGATTCGGATCCAAGGCTGCTTCGGGGATGATGTCCCGGGCACTGTCCGACAGCAGGTCTAGGCCGTGCTCGTCGTGGCTGTCCAGCGCTCCTGGCGCAGGGTCGAATCCGTCGAAGATCAAGTCTCCGCGGACATCTGCCGTGTAGTTCAAGTTTCCGAACCTGATCTGGTGGCCAGGGGCGAAGCTATCGATTTGCTCCAACTGGCCAAGTGAATTGGCCCACAGTGCGAAGCCGCCGAGCACAAAGATCTGTCCGGGGAGAAAAGTCTCACCCTGGACCGTGTTGTTGACGATTGAAGACGCCATCAAGCCTCGAAGCGACGGCACAGAGGAACTCTCAATGAAAGCACCAATGTCGGTGTCAAAACCGGCGGATTTCGGGTAGGGGGTCCCGATCTGTGCGTCTTAGGCTGATGGTAACAGGAAGCGAGGGACACAATGTTTACCTGTGTTCGGGCCCTCTCGATGGAGGTAAAACCCTACTTCCTCGCTTGATCAATATTGAAGATATGTGGAATACAAGAGTAGATCTACCACGAGATCGTAGAGGCTAAACCCTAAGAGCTAGCCTATGATGGTATGATTGTAATTGTGATCGGCCTTCTAAGGACCATGCTCTCCGGTTTATATAGACACCGGAGAGCTAGGGTTTACATGGAGTCGGTTTACAAGGAAGGAAACATAATATCCGGATCGCCAAGCTTGTCTTCCACGCAAAGGAGAGTTCCATCCTGACACGAGCCGAAGTCTTGAGTCTTGTATCTTGACGCTTCTATAGTCCGGACGATGTATATAGTCCGGCCGTCCGGATACCCCCTTATCCAGGACTCCCTCAGTCCTCTCTCGCGCTAGCGTGAACCTCAAGTAACTAGCTTCTCCTTCTTGTCTGCTTTTGAAGCCTTTATGGCTGGCGCCCGAGACCCCACTCACTTACGCCTGACACTCCTGCCACTCGTTGTACACCCCCGGAACCTTCCCTTTGTACACGACATAGCACTGCCATCTCGGCCACAAGAAACTAGGTACCTGTTAGAGATGCATCTTCATGAAAAGGATGTACAATCATATGCAACAAAATATACTAGAGCAACACGAAAAGAAAGGGTTAGCAACTAGATGCAACATACAAGACGCAAAACTAATTAACTAGAGGTACACAGGTCATCGTGACGCAAAGTAACAAAGTAGTGTTACGCAAGTTCGGCAGGACCATGGACATCACAAAGTTTCATCGCCATGTAAAGTATACAAGTTCAACCGACACATATCATCATCATCAAGATCATAAATCACTAGAAGTTCCATCCTTCCATATCATCGAGGATGGACCCTAGCTTCGAACGGCGTGAGGTCTTGACGTTGCATGCCTATGCGAGTTCGGACGTCACCGCGATATAGGGCCGTGGTGGAACATCCCCTTCTCAACGCATTTAATTCTTTCATGATGATCGTCGCAATGTCCCTTTGGATGCGAAAGAAGTCATCTCTAAGTTTATAATCCACTTCTCCATGAGATTCTAGCCACTTCTGGATATGATCATCATTTCTGCTTGTCATGCGAAGCTTTTGGTGATTCATGCTGAACTCAATCATGAGATGGACGATGTAGAATCCATCCTTCTTGCTTGGTTTTGGGACATGGATGCAGGAGAAGTTAGTTTTATGCGCGAAACCCATATTCTTGTTCCTTTGTTTCCTGATCTGCATGTGGCCACCTCTAATGTTGAAGCCTTGGAGAGCATCATCTAGAATATTCATTATATGGGTGTAGTCCTTTTTCTCATAGTCTCTGGAAGGGTCAAATACACGGCGTGGGAGACTCGCGGGTAAAGAACGATAAGGACGGCGCACCCGTTGCTGGAAAAGACACCTCAAATTATTCTCCATATGAGCGAAAAGGAATGATTTAAATGTATGAAAGGGTTGTCCGGAACTTACTTACTTTGGATGATAAGGCAGGAGGACAATTTCCTGGTCCTTATTCTGTACCATGAAGTTTTGGAGGTAGTCCCTAGCAGTTTCATGCTCAAAGTCGCCGAGACTCAAGAAAGACTCGTGCATGTAGTACGGATCTGCCACACAGATTTGCGAGACTTCTTCACTCTTCATGACGGAGCTCATATGTAGCGTAAAAAGGCAGACGATTGTAGAATCGAGCCGCCTTGTGAGAGACATCTCAAAGATATGGTCAAACCGCAGGAAGAACACCTTCGCAGGCCATGTGTCGACGTAGCACTTCCCCTCAGGCACACGAGCCGAGTATGTCGGATATCCTGGATCCTTTGAGGCTAGTAGCTAGGCTTTTCTCAGTCGACAGCACATGGTCGCAGCCTCTCGAGATCCTCGATAGTGCCTCCAGCGGTTTCGGCGGTAACATCGGCTCGCCCGTGAGATGGAACATGGCCGCACCTTTCACGGGAACACGCTCTTCAGAATCCATCGTCTGGATGCTATGTGCTCTGGCTTGTTTGGAGGTAGTTATCTTCCCCGATTTCTTCCTCTCCTTTTTCTTGGGCACACCTTCCAGACCCTTAAGCCCTGCCCCAGGGTTCCCGGGCTAAGCACTGTACGACCCCTGACTAGTTGAGCCTGTGTTGAGGCAGCATCTTCAGGTGTGTCCTGTGAGGAATTCATGAAGAGAGACTTTTTGCAATCCTTCCAACGACCTTCCTGTCCGGGCATATCATCCATATCCTCATTAGCATGCCGATAGCCCGATTCGTCATATGGTTGACTCCTCATATCTATGTCACAGTCATACGCACTTGTATTGTGGAAACCCATAGGGTCGACCTCCGTCTCATCATCCATTCTCTGTTCTACCGGACCGATTACATCGGCCAGTACTACTGCACCCCCTTCATCACGTCGTCCGCCGCTCTCACCCGGCACTACAGGAGCTGGTAATTGCATAGGCGGGGTGGTGGTCTCCGCACATGCTTGTTGATGTGTGGTTATTGGTGTGCTATAGGCCGGCTCCAGACGAATAAGATTCTTCGGCCATAGCAGCACCCGACCGCTGCAGCTTCTAATCCACGGCGGGGTCTCGTCGTCCTCTCTCACATGCTGTACTGGAGGAGCAAAGCCTCGTGCCCCGATTTCACACTAGACAAGCTAACCCTGAAGTGCCCAGCGGGGATCGGCTGGTTGTGAAACGTGGGTTGCAAGGGTTTCATTATCATCCCCTTTCCCGCGTCCACCTTCTGGCCTTTGATCAAGTAGAGTATGGTGCACGGGGTATCTTCGCCCTGCAAACACATATGTCTGTGGCGTAAAACATCCGAAAGGCAACGAAAATGGAATATTATATATATATATATATATATTATATATATGTTGGTGCGACATGTAATTACCGTGACGGCGTCGAGCTCAGCCAAACACGAAGGCCCACCTAGCATGCCAGAGATTGAGGACGGGCTGCTATGAGCGGGAGCGACTGCGAGAGGAGGCCCGGTTGCATGAGAAAGTGATGGTGCGGTGTTGTTGTTGTTCATGGAGTTGCTCCCGACGAAACCGGGCATCGAAATCATGTACCGTCTTGTCTGGATTTTCCTTCGTCCGATTGATTATAGCTGGAACCAAGTTAGTAGCAAAATCATTTCTGCAGCGATAAATTGCATTGACTGCTTCTTTGTAGCAACTCATTTTTCTCCTCGGCTGTTTTTTCGTCCTCACTGCTTTTTCTCGACCGCAAGCTTCACCTTCGCGTCGATGTCCGCCTGACTAAACTTCTTTTTCTGCTTCTTGGCCTCCGGGCCCTCATTGTAAAACACCTTCGACGTGGCGCCCTCTCCAGTGCCGTGCACATGACCATATTGCGGCCGCTGACCCAAAGGGAGTCCCTTAAGTTCGTTTAAGGCCCGGTTGAGAGGGGTGTCCCACTTGGGCCTCATCGGAGAAGTAGGGCTTTCGGCTGCAAGCTAGTGTTGCTTCTCCTGCAGAAGGAGCGTGAACCATTTAGGAATGTGTAGTCGACTAGATATGGAGCTAAATGTAAGGTGGTAAAAGAATAATTACCAGTAGTATAATCAATTTCCTCGTGATCTGGTCCGTGTAAAAAACCTTTTTTTCCTTGTCCCACTTGTAGCGGGCCCTGATGAAGTCACACTCCAAGGGGGGTGAACTTCGCGAAGGGGTCTGGGATACCCGCGGCTTCACGTTTCGCGTCCTCCTTATCCCATATGGGCCTTTTACCGAGGTAGCCATGGCTTCCGAGGCGATGCTGTTGGGGAACGTTGCAGAAAATAAAAATTTTCTACGCCTCACCAAGATCAATCTATGGAGTCATCTAGCAACGAGAGAGGGGAGTGCATCTACATACCCTTGTAGATCGCGAGCGGAAGCGTTCAAGAGAACGTGGTTGAGGGAGTCGTACTCGTCGTGATCCAAATCACCGAAGATCCTAGTGCTAAACGGAGAGCACCTCCGCGTTCAACACACGTACGGTTGGGGAAGAGTATCCTCCTTCTTGATCCAGCAAGGGGAAGGAGAGGTTGATGGAGATCCAGCAGCACGACGGCGTGGTGGTGGAAGCAGCGACGATCTTGACAGGGCTTCGCCAAGCTCAGCGAGAGGGAGAGGTGGTACGGGGGGAGAGGGAGGCGCCAGGGACTAGGGTGCGGCTGCCCTCCCTCCCCCCTCTTTATATAGGGGGCCTAGGGGGTGCGCCGGCCCTGGAGATCCCATCTCCAAGGGGGGCGGCGGCCTAGGGGGACTTGCCCCCAAGTCAGTGGGCGCCCCCACCCCTAGGGTTTCCAACCCTAGGCGCAGGGGAGGCCCAAGGGGGGCGCACCAGCCCACCAGGGGCTGGTTCCCTTCCCCTTTCAGCCCACGTGGCCCTCCGGGATAGGTGGCCCCACCCGGTGGATCCCCGGGACCCTTCCGGTGGTCCCGGTACAATACCGGTGACCCCCGAAACTCTCCCGGTGGCCGAAATTGGACTTCCTATATAGAATTCTTTACCTCCGGACCATTCCGGAACTCCTCGTGATGTCCGGATCTCATCCGGGACTCCGAACAACTTTCGGGTTTCCGCATACTAATATCTCTACAACCCTAGCGTCACCGAACCTTAAGTGTGTAGACCCTACGGGTTCGGGAATCACGCATACATGACCGAGACAGCTCTCCGGCCAATAACCAACAGCGGGAGCTGGATACCCATGTTGGTTCCCACATGTTCCACGATGATCTCATCAAATGAACCACGATGTCGAGGATTCAAGTAATCCCGTATACAATTCCCTTTCTCAATCGGTACGTTACTTGCCCGAGATTCGATCGTCGGTATCCCAATACCTCGTTCAATCTTGTTACAGGCAAGTCACTTTACTCGTACCGTAATGCATGATCCCGTGACCAAACACTTGGTCACATTGAGCTCATTATGATGATGCATTACCGAGTGGGCCCAGAGATACCTCTTCGTTATACGGAGTGACAAATCCAAGTCTCGATCCGTGTCAACCCAACAGATACTTTCGGGGATACCCGTAGTATACCTTTATAGTCACCCAGTTACGTTGGGACGTTTGGTACACCCAAAGCACTTCTACGGTATCCGAGAGTTACACGATCTCATGGTCTAAGGAAAAGGTACTTGACATTGGAAAAGCTCTAGCAAACGAACTACACGATCTTGTGCTATGCTTACGATTGGGTCTTGTCCATCTCATCATTCTCCCAATGATGTGATCCCGTTATCAATGACATCCAATGTCCATAGTCAGGAAACCATGACTATCAATTGATCAACGAGCTAGTCAACTAGAGGCTCACTAGGGACATGTTGTGGTCTATGTATTCACACATGTATTACGATTTCCGGATAACAGAATTACAGCATGAATAATAGAAAATTATCATGAACAATGAAATATAATAATAATCATTTTATTATTGCCTCTAGGGCATATTTCCAACAGTCTCCCACTTGCACTAGAGTCAATAATCTAGTTACATTGTGATGAATCGAACACCCATAGAGTTCTGGTGTTGATCATGTTTTGCTCGCGGAAGAGGTTTAGTCAACGGATCTGCGACATTCAGATCCGTATGTACTTTGCAAATATCTATGTCTCCATATTGAACATTTTCACGAATGGAGTTGAAGCGACGCTTGATGTGCCTGGTCTTCTTGTGAAACCTGGGCTCCTTGGCAAGGGCAATAGCTCTAGTGTTGTCACAGAAGAGAGTGATGAAGGAAATATGCCCTAGAGGCAATAATAAAGTTATTATTTATTTCCTTATATCATGATAAATGTTTATTATTCATGCTAGAATTGTATTAACCGGAAACATAATACATGTGTGAATACATAGACAAACAGATAGTCACTAGTAAGCCTCTACTAGACTAGCTCATTAATCAAAGATGGTTATGTTTCCTAACCATAGACATGTGTTGTCATTTGATTAATGGGATCACCTCATTAGAAGAATGATGTGATTGACATGACCCATTCCGTTAGCTTAGCACTTGATCGCTTAGTATATTGCTATTGCTTTCTTCATGACTTATACATGTTCCTCGTAACTATGAGATTATGCAACTCCCGTTTACGGAGGAACACTTTGGGTACTACCAAGCGTCACAACGTAATCGGGTGATTATAAAGGAGTACTACAGGTGTCTCCAAAGGTACTTGTTGGGTTGGCGTATTTCGAGATTAGGTTTTGTCACTCCGATTGTGGGAGAGGTATCTACGGGCCTTCTCGGTAATACACATCACATAAGCCTTGCAAGCATTACAACTAATGAGTTAGTCGTGAGATGATGTATTACGGAACGAGTAAAGAGACTTACCAAGAATCTAGATTGAACTAGGTATTGGATACCGACGATCGAATCTCGGGTAAGTAACATACCGATGACAAAGGGAACAACGTATGTTGTTATGCGGTCTGACCGATAAAGATCTTCGTAGAAAATGTAGGAACCAATATGGGCATCCAGGTCCCGCTATTGGTTATTGACCGGAGATATGTCTCGGTCATGTCTACATTGTTCTCGAACCGTAGGGTCCGCACGCTTAAGGTTTCGATGACGGTTATATTATGAGTTTGTGTATTTTGATGTACCAAGGAGTTCGGAGTCCGGATGTGATCACGGACATGACGAGGAGTCTCGAAATGATCGAGACATAAAGATTGATATATTGGACGGCTATATTCGGACACGGAAAGGTTCGGAAGTTTCCGGAGAAAGACGGAGTGCCGGAGGGGTTACGGAACCCCCGGGAAGTAATGGGCCTTATTGGGCCAAGAGGGAGAGAGAGGGCTGCGCCAGGAGGTGGCGCGCCCCCATGGGGAGTCCGACTGGACAAGGAGGGGCGCGGCCCCCTTTCCCTCTCCTCTCCTCTCTTTCCTTCCCCTTCCTCCTTCCTAGTTGGACTAGGAAAGGGAGTCCTACTCCCACTAGGAGGAGGACTCCCCTCTCCTTGGCGCACCTCCTAGGGCCGGCCGGCCCTCCCCTTGCTCCTTTATATACGGGGCAGGGGGGCACCCTAGAACACACAAGTTGATCCTTGAGATCGTTCCTTAGCCGTGCGGTGCCCCTCCACCATATTCCACCTCGGTCATATCATAGCGGTGCTTAGGGCGAAGCCTCGCGACGGTAGAACATCAAGATCGTCACCACGCCGTCGTGCTGACGGAACTCCCTCTCCCCGGAGCTTTGCTGGATCGGAGCCCGAGGAGCATCATCGAGTTGAACGTGTGCCAAGAACTCGGAGGCGCCGGAGTAACGGGCGCTGGGATCGGCTGGATCGCGAGGAGAACGACGACTACTTCCTCTACGTTGTGATCGACTCGAGGCGCCGGAGTAACGGCGCTGGGATCGGCTGGATCGCGAGGAGAACGACGACTACTTCCTCTACGTTGTGATCGCTTCGCTTTGGTCTACGAGTGCGTAGACAATACTCTCCCCTCTCGTTGCTGTGCATCACCATGATCTTGCGTGTGCGTAGGAAATTTTTGAAATTGCTACGTTCTCCCCAACAGTGGCATCAGAGCCTGGTTTTATGCGTTGATGTCATATGCACGAGTAGAACACAAGTGAGTTGTGGGCGATACAAGTCATACTGCCTACCGGCATGTCATACTTTGGTTCAGCGGTATTGTGAGATGAAGCGGCCCGGACCGACATTACGCCAGACGCTTACGCGAGACTGGTTTCACTGCTACGAGCACTCGTGCTTAAAGGTGGCTGGCGGGTGTCTGTCTCTCTCACTTTAGTTGAACAGTGTGGCTACGCCGGTCCTTGAGAAGGTTAAACGGAGTCTATTTGACGAACTATCGTTGTGGTCTTGATGCGTAGGTGAGATTGGTTCTTGCTTAAGCCCGTAGCAGCCACGTAAAATTTGCAACAACAAAGTAGAGGACGTCTAACTTGTTTTTGCAGGGCATGTTGTGATGTGATATGGTCAAGACGTGATGCTATATTTTATTGTATGAGATGATCATGTTTTGTAACGAAGTTATCGGCAATCGGCTGGAGCCATATGGTTGTCGCTTTATTGTATGAAATGCAAACGCCTGTAATTGCTTTACTTTATCTCTAAGCGGTAGCGATAGTCGAGAAGCAATAGATGGCGTAAACGACAACGATGCTACGATGGAGATCAAGGTGTCGCGCCCGGTGGCGATGGTGATCACGACGGTGCTTGAAGATGGAGATCACAAGCACGAGATGATGATGGCCATATCATATCACTTATATTGATTGCATGTGATGTTTATCCTTTATGCATCTTATTTTGCTTTGATTGACGGTAGCATTATAAGATGATCTCTCACTAAAATTATCAAGAAATGTTCTCCCTGAGTATGCACCGTTGCGAAAGTTCTTCGTGCTGAGACACCACGTGATGATCGGGTGTGATAGGCTCTACGTTCAAATACAACGGGCGCAAAACAGTTGCGCACGCAGAATACTCAAAGTTAAACTTGACGAGCCTAGCATATAACAGATATGGCCTCGAAACACGGAGACCGAAAGGTCGAACGTGAATCATATAGTAGATATGATCAACATAGTGATGTTCACCATTGAAACTACTCCATCTCACGTGATGATCGGACATGGTTTAGTTAATTTGGATCACGTAATCACTTAGATGACTAGAGAGATGTCTGTCTAAGTGGGAGTTTTAATATGATTAATTAAAACTTAAATTTATCATGAACTTAGTACACGATAGTATTTTGCTTGTCTATGTTTCTTTGTAGATAGATGGCTCGTCTTGTTCCGTTGAATTTTAATGCGTTCCTTGAGAAAGCAAAGTTGAAAGATGATGGTAGCAATTACGGACTGGGTCCGTAATTTGAGGATTATCCTCATTGCTGCATGGAAGAATTACGCCCTGGAAGCACCGCTGGGTGCGAACTGCTCTTGAGGAGCAACGCCAGAAGTTGTGAACGTCTGGCAGAGCAAAGCTGATGACTACTCGATAGTTCAGTGTTCCATGCTTTACGGCTTAGAACCGGGTCTTCAACGACGTTTTGAACGTCATGGAGCATATGAGATGTTCCAGGAGTTGAAGTTAATATTTCAAGCAAATGCCCGGATTGAGAGATATGAAGTCTCCAATAAGTTCTATAGCTGCAAAATGGAGGAGAATAGTTCTGTCATTGAACTTATACTCAAAATGTCTGGGTATAATAACCACTTGATTCAACTGGGGTTACTCTTCCGGATGATAGTGTCATTGACAGAATTCTCCAATCAACGCCACCAAGCTACAAGAGCTTCGTGATGAACTATAATATGCAAGGGATGACCAAAACAATTCCCGAAGCTCTTCGCAATGCTAAAAGTCATGGAGGTAGAAATCAAGAAAGAGCATCAAGTGTTGATGGTCAACAAGACCACTAGTTTCAAGAAAAGGGCAAAGGAAAGAAGAAGGGGAACTTCAAAAGAACAGCAAGAAAGTTGCTGCTCAAGAGAAGAAACCCAAGTCCGGGCCTAAGCCAAACTCGAGTGTTTTTACCGCAAGCAAACCGGACCTTTGGAAGCGGAACTGCCCCAAGTATTTGGCGGATAAGAAGGATGGCAAGGTGATCAAAGGTATATGTGATATACATGTTATTGATGTGTACCTTACTAATACTCGCATGAGTACCGAGTATTTGATACTGGTTCTCTTGCTAATATTTGCAACTCGAAACAGGAACTACGGATTAAGCGAAGATTGGCTAAGGACGAGGTGACGATGCGCGTGGGAAATGGTTCCAAAGTCGATGTGATCGCGGTCGGCACGCTACCTCTACATCTACCATCGGGATTAGTTTTAGACCTAAATAATTGTTATTTGGTGCAGCGTTGAGCATGAACATTATATCTGGATCTTGTTTGATGCGAGACGGTTATTCATTTAAGACAGAGAATAATGGTTGTTCTATTTATATGAATAATATCTTTTATGGTCATGCACCCTTGAAGAGTGGTCTATTTTTATTGAATCTCGATAGTAGTAATACACATATTCATAGTGTTGAAACCAAAAGATAAAGAGTTGATAATGATAATGCAACTTATTTTGTGGCACTGCCGTTTGGGTCATATCGGTGTAAAACGCATGAAGAAACTCCATACTGATGGGCTTCTGGAATCACTTGATTATGAATCATTTGGTACTTGCGAACCATGCCTCATGGGCAAGATGACTAAAACGCCGTTCTCCGGAACTATGGAGTGAAAGCAACCGATTTATTGGAAATCATACATACTGATGTTTGTGGTCCAATGAATGTTGAGGCTCGCAGCGGGTATCGTTATTTTCTCACCTTCACAGATGATTTGAGCAGATATGGGTATATCTACTTAATGAAACACAAATCTGAAACATTTGAAAAGTTCAAAGAATTTCAGAGTGAAGTAGAAAATCATCGTAACAAGAAAATAAAGTTTCTACGATCTGATCGTGGAGGAGAATATTTGAGTTACTGAGTTTGGTTTACATTTGAAACAATGTGGAATAGTTTCGCAACTCACGCCACCCGAACACCACGGAGAAATGGTGTGTCCGAACGTCGTAATCGTACTTTACTTGATATGGTGCGATCTATGATGTCTCTTATCGATTTACCGCTATCGTTTTGGGGATATGCTTTAGAGACGGCCGCATTCACGTTAAATAGGGCACCATCTAAATCCGTTGAGACGACACCGTATGAACTGTGGTTTGGCAAGAAACCAAAGTTGTCGTTTCTTAAAGTTTGGGGCTGCGATGCTTATGTAAAGAAACTTCAACCAGATAAGCTCGAACCCAAATCGGAGAAATGTGTCTTCATAGGATACCCAACGGAGACTGTTGGGTACACCTTCTATCACAGATCTGAAGGCAAGATTTTCGTTGCTAAATTCGGATCCTTTCTAGAGAAGGAGTTTCTCTCGAAAGAAGTGAGTGGGAGGAAAGTAGAACTTGATGAGATAATCAGATTCGCTCCCTTATTGGAAAGTAGTTCATCACAAGAAACGGTTCCTATGACAACTACACCAATTGGTGAGGAAACTAATGATGTTGATCATGAAACTTCAGATCAAGTTGCTCTTGAATCAGAGGGTCAAGCAGAATAAAATACGCACCGCAGTGGTACGGTAATCCTATTCGGAAGTCATGTTACTTGACCATGGCGAACCTACAAACTATGAAGAAGCGATGGTGAGCCCAGATTCATGAAATGGCTGGAAGCCATGAAATCTGAGATGGGATCCATGTATGAGAACAAACTATGGACTTTGGTTGACTTGCCCAATGATCGGCAAGCCATTGAGAATAAATGGATCTTTAAGAAGAAGACTGGCGCTGATGGTAATATAACTGTCTACAAAGCTCGACTTGTTGCAAAAGGTTTTCGACAAGTTCAAGGGGTTGACTATGATGAGACTTTCTCACCCGTAGCGATGCTTAAGTCTGTCCGAATCATGTTAGCAATTGCCGCATTTTATGATTATGAAATTTGGCAAATGAATGTAAAACTGCATTCTTGAATGGATTTCTAGAAGAAGAGTTGTATATGATACAACCATAAGGTTTTGCTGATCCAAATGGTGCTAACATAGTGTGCAAGCTCCAGCGATCAATTTATGGTCTGGTGCAAGCCTCTCGGAGTTGGAATTAACGTTTTGATAGTGTGATCAAAGCATATGGTTTTATATGAGACTTTTGGAGAAGCTTTGTATTTACAAGAAAGTGAGTGGGAGCTCAGAGCATTTACGATATTATATGTGGACGACATATTATTGATTGGAAATGATATAGAATTTCTGGATAGCATAAAAGGATACTTGAATAAAAGTTTTTCAATGAAAGACCTCGGTGAAGTTGCTTACATATTGGGCATCAAGATCTATAGAGATAGATCAAGACGCTTAATTGGACTTTCACAAAGCACATACCTTGATAAAGTTTTGAAGAAATTCAAAATGGATCGTGCAAAGAAAGGTTTTTACCTGTATTACAAGGTGTAAGATTGAGGACTCAATGCCCGACCACGCAGAAGATAGAGAGAAATGAAAGATGTTCCCTATGCTTCAGCCATAGGCTCTATCATGTATGCAATCTTGTGTACCAGACTGACGTATGCTTAGCTGTAAGCTTGGCAGGAAGGTACCAAAGTAATCCAGGAGTGGATCATCGACAGCGGTCAAGAACATCCTGAAATACGAAAAGGACTAAGGATATGTTTCTCGTATATGGAGGTGACAAAGATCTAGTCGTAAATGGTTACGTCGATGCAAGCTTTGACACTGATCAGGATGATTCTAAATCGCAAACCGGATAACTGTTTTTGTTAAACTGTGGAGCTGTCGGTTGGTGTAGTTCTAAACAAAGCGTCGTGGCGGGATCTACATGTGAAGCGGAGTACATAGCTGCTTGGAAGCAGCAAATGAAGGAGTCTGGATGAAAGAGTTCATTTCCGATCTAGGTGTCATACCTAGTGCATCGGGACCAATGAAGATCTTACGTGACAATCTTGGTGCAATTGCCTTGGCAAAGGAATCCAGATTTCACAAGAGGACCAAGCATATCAAAAGACGCTTCAACTCCATTCGGGACCAAGTCCAAGTGGGAGACATAGAGATTTGCAAAATACATACGGATCTGAATGTTGCAGACCCATTGACTAAGCCTCTTCCACGAGCAAAACATGATCAGCACCAAGACTCCATGGGTGTTAGAATCATTCTTGTGTAATCTAGATTATTGACTCTAGTGCAAGTGGGAGATCAAGGAAATATGCACTAGAGGCAATAATAAAGTTATTATTTATTTCCTTATATCATGATAAATGTTTATTATTCATGCTAGAATTGTATTAACCGGAAACATAATACATGTGTGAATACATAGACAAACAGATAGTCACTAGTAAGCCTCTACTAGACTAGCTCATTAATCAAAGATGGTTATGTTTCCTAACCATAGACATGTGTTGTCATTTGATTAATGGGATCACCTCATTAGAAGAATGATGTGATTGACATGACCCATTCCGTTAGCTTAGCACTTGATCGTTTAGTATATTGCTATTGCTTTCTTCATGACTTATACATGTTCCTGTAACTATGAGATTATGCAACTCCCGTTTACGGAGGAACACTTTGGGTACTACCAAACGTCACAACGAATCGGGTGATTATAAAGGAGTACTACAGGTGTCTCCAAAGGTACTTGTTGGGTTGGCGATTTCGAGATTAGGTTTTGTCACTCCGATTGTCGGAGAGGTATCTCTGGGCCTTCTCGGTAATACACATCACATAAGCCTTGCAAGCATTACAACTAATGAGTTAGTCGTGAGATGATGTATTACGGAACGAGTAAAGAGACTTACCAAGAATGAGATTGAACTAGGTATTGGATACCGACGATCGAATCTCGGGTAAGTAACATACCGATGACAAAGGGAACAACGTATGTTGTTATGCGGTTCCGACCGATAAAGATCTTCAGAGAAAATGTAGGAACCAATATGGGCATCCAGGTCCCGCTATTGGTTATTGACCGGAGATGTGTCTCGGTCATGTCTACATTGTTCTCGAACCGTAGGGTCCGCACGCTTAAGGTTTCGATGACGGCTATATTATGAGTTTGTGTATTTTGATGTATCGAAGGAGTTCGGAGTCCCGGATGTGATCACGGACATGACGAGGAGTCTCGAAATGATCGAGACATAAAGATTGATATATTGGACGGCTATATTCGGACATCGGAAAGGTTCCGGAAGTTTCCAGAGAAAACCGGAGTGCCGGAGGGGTTACCGGACCCCCCCGGGGAAGTAATGGGCCTTATTGGGCCAAGAGGAGAGAGAGGGCTGCGCCAGAGGTGGCGCGCGCTTCCCCATGGGGAGTCCGAATTGGACAAGGAGGGGCGCGCCCCTTCCCTCTCCCTCTCCCTCTCTTTCCTTCCCCTTCCTCCTTCCTAGTTGGACTAGGAAAGGGAGTCCTACTCCCACTAGGAGGAGGACTCCCCCTCCTTGGCGCACCTCCTAGGGCCGGCCGGCCCTCCCCTTGCTCCTTTATATACGGGGCAGGGGGCACCCTAGAACACACAAGTTGATCCTTGAGATCGCTCCTTAGCCGTGTGCGGTGCCCCTCCACCATATTCCACCTCGGTCATATCATAGCGGTGCTTAGGCGAAGCCTGCGACGGTAGAACATCAAGATCGCCACCACGCCGTCAGGCCGACGGAACTCCCTATCCCGGAGCTTTGCTGGATCGGAGCCCGAGGAGCGCCATCGAGCTGAACGTGTGCCAAGAACTCGGAGGCGCCGGAGTAACGGCGCTGGGATCGGCTGGATCGCGAGGAGAACGTCTGACTACTTCCTCTACGTTGTGATCGACTCGAGGCGCCGGAGTAACGGCGCTGGGATCGGCTGGATCGCGAGGAGAACGTCGACTACTTCCTCTACGTTGTGATCGCTTCCGCTTTGGTCTACGAGGGTACGTAGACAATACTCTCCCCTCTCGTTGCTATGCATCACCATGATCTTGCGTGTGCGTAGGAAATTTTTTGAAATTGCTACGTTCCCCAACAAGTGATCGGCCCCGACGCATTGGGTATGACTCCTAGGTCGGTGATGAACTCCTTCATCCATATTGCTTCATGCGCTGCCTCCGAGGCTGCCATGTACTCCGCTTCACATGTAGATCCCACCACGACGCCTCGCTTGCAAATCGCACCAGCTTACTGCCCCACCATTCAACATATACACGTATCCGGTTTGTGACTTAGAGTCATCTGCACTGTGTCGAAGCTAGCATCGACGTAACCCTTTCTGACGAGCTCTTCGTCACCTCTATAAACGAGAAACATGTCCTTAGTCCTTTTCAGGTACTTCAGGATATTCTTGACCGCTGTCTAGTGTTCCATGCTGGGATTACTTTGGTACCTTCCTACCAAACTTACGGCAAGGTTTTACATCAGGTCTGCTACACAGCATGGCATACATAATAGACCCTATGGCCGAGGCATAGGGGATGACACTCATCTTTTCTCTATCTTCTGTCTTGGTCCGGCATTGAGCCGAGCTCAATTTCACACCTTGCAACACAGGCAAGAACCCCTTCTTGGACTGATCCATATTGAACTTCTTCAATATCTTATCAAGGTATGTGCTTTGTGAAAGACCTATGAGGCGTCTTGATCTATCCCTATAGATCTTGATGCCTAATATGTAAGCAGCTTCTCCAAGGTCCTTCATTGAAAAACACTTATTCAAGTAGGCCTTAATGCTGTCCAAAAGTTCTATATCATTTCCCATCAAAAGTATGTCATCTACATATAATATGAGAAATGCTACAGAGCTCCCACTCACTTTCTTGTAAACGCAGGCTTCTCCATAAGTCTGCATAAACCCAAACGCTTTGATCATCTCATCAAAGCGAATGTTCCAACTCCGAGATGCTTGCACCAGTCCATAAATGGATAGTTGGAGTTTGCATACCTTGCTAGCATTCTCTGGATCGACAAAACCTTCCGGCTGAATCATATACAGTTCTTCCTTAAGATAGCCGTTAAGGAATGCCGTTTTGACGTCCATTTGCCATATCTCATAATCATAGTATGCGACAATTGCTAACATGATTCGGACGGACTTTAGCTTCGCTACGGGAGAGAAAGTCTCATCGTAGTCAACCCCTTGAACTTGTCGATAACCCTTAGCGATGAGTCGAGCTTTATAGATGGTAACATTACCATCCGCGTCCGTCTTCTTCTTAAAGATCCATTTGTTTTCTATCGCTCGCCGATCATCGGGCAAGTCTGTCAAAGTCCATACTTTGTTTTCATACATGGATCCTATCTCGGATTGCCTGGCTTCAAGCCATTTGTTGGAATCTGGGCCCGCCATCACTTCTTCATAGTTCGAAGGTTCACCATTGTCTAACAACATGATTTCCAGGACAGGGTTGCCATACCACTCTAGTGTGGAACGTGTCCTTGTGGACCTACGAAGTTCAGTAGCAACTTGATCCGAAGTACATTGATCATCATCATTAACTTCCTCTCCAGTTGGTTCAGGCACCACAGGAACATCTTCCTGAGCTGCGCTACTTACCGGTTCAAGAGGTAGTACTTCATCAAGTTCCACTTTCCTCCCACTTACTTCTTTCGAGAGAAACTCTTTCTCCAGAAAGGACCCGTTCTTGGAAACAAAGATCTTGCCTTCGGATCTGAGGTAGAAGGTATACCCAATGGTTTCCTTAGGGTATCCTATGAAGACGCATTTTTCCGACTTGGGTTCAAGCTTTTCAGGTTGAAGTTTCTTGACATAAGCATCGCATCCCCAAACTTTCAGAAACGACAGCTTAGGTTTCTTCCTAAACCATAATTCATACGGTGTCGTCTCAACGGATTTAGACGGTGCCCTATTTAAAGTGAATATGGCTGTCTCTAAAGCGTATCCCCAAAATGAAGCGGTAAATCGGTAAGAGACATCATAGACCGCACCATATCCAATAAAGTGCGACACGACGCTCGGACACACCGTTCTGTTGAGGTGTTCCAGCGGCGTGAGTTGTGAAACGATTCCACATTTCCTTAAGCGTACCAAATTCGTGACTTAAATATTCTCCTCCATGATCGACCATAAGAACTTTATTTTTCGGTCACGTTGATTCTCTACCTCATTCTGAAATTCCTTGAACTTTTCAAAGGTCTCGGACTTGTGTTTCATCAAGTAAACATACCCATATCTACTTAAGTCATCGGTGAGGGTGAGAACATAACGATAGCCACCATGAGCCTCAACGCTCATTGGACCGCACACATCGGTATGTATAATTTCCAATAAGTTGGTTGCTCGCTCCATTGTTCCGAGAACGGAGTCTTGGTCATTTTACCCATGAGGCATGATTCAGCACGTGTCAAATGATTTGAAATCAAGAGACTCAAAGTCCATCCGTATGGAGCTTCTTCATGCGTTTGACACCAATGTGACCAAGGCGGCAAAGTGCTACGTATATGTGGGACTATCATTATCAATCTTACATCTTTTGGTATTCACACTATGAATATGTGTAACATCACGTTCGAGATTCATTAAGAATAAACCATTGACCAGCGGGGCATGACCATAAAACAATCTCTCATATAAATAGAACAACCATTATTCTCGGATTTAAATGAGTAGCCATCTCGCATTAAACGAGATCCAGATACAATGTTCATGCTCAAAGCTGGCACTAAATAACAATTATTGAGGTTTAAAACTAATCCCGTAGGTAAATGTAGAGGTAGCGTGCCGACGGCGATCACATTGACCTTGGAACCATTCCCGACGCGCATCGTCACCTCGTCCTTCGCCAGTCTCCGCTTATTCCGCAGCTCCTGTTTTGAGTTACAAATATGAGCAACCACCGGTATCAAATACCCAGGAGCTACTACGAGTACTGGTACGTTACACATCAATTACATGTATATCACATATACCATTAGTTTTGACGCCTTCTTGTCCGCTAAGTATTTGGCGCAGTTACGCTTCCACTGACCCTTCCCTTTGCAATAAAAGCACTTAGTCTCAGGCTTGGGTCCATTCTTTGGCTTCTTCCCGGCAACTGGCTTACCGGGCGCGGCAACTCCCTTGCCGTCCTTCTTGAAGTTCTTCTTACCCTTGCCTTTCTTGAAACTAGTGGTTTTATTGACCATCAACACTTGATGCTCCTTTTTGATTTCCACCTCCGCTGATTTCATGTAACATCCCAAAATTCTAAATTTTGAAATGTTATAATAATTAAAATATACGATTGTTTGATTGATTGTTGAGTGATTGATTGAGTGAAATTGATTGGAATTTTACAACTTTTGAAGCTTTGAATGAGAGGGAATAAAAGGACTTTCCAAAAAAAAATGTTTTTGTTTGAAAATATTTGAATTTGGAAATATTTCAAACTTCATGCCACTCAATGATCCTCATGATTTCTTCAATGAAAGAGGGTGGGAAGTAAAGAAATATTTCATTTGAATTTGTCATTTAAATTTTGTTTTTAACTCAAAGTGGCATTTGAATTTTATTAAAAGAAACTTATCTCACAAAGAACACTTGAAACAAAAGTGTTGAGAGGAGTAACATGACACCCCAAAAATGTTGGAATGTTTTTTTCATAGAGTTTTGAAAGTCATTTGGATTTTTGTTTGAATTTTAAAAAATGATTTTTTTTCAAAAAGTATTTTATTTGCCCCTGGAAAATATCCCATTAAATTGGGCTT
Organism: Aegilops bicornis; assembly: GCA_021605145.1. NCBI lineage: Eukaryota > Viridiplantae > Streptophyta > Magnoliopsida > Poales > Poaceae > Aegilops > Aegilops bicornis. The sequence goes on from CM038672.1 coordinate 26,657,982, forward strand.
ATTTTTCTAATCGTTTTGATATATAATACTCCTATATTTTATTTTTTAATGATTTTTATTCGCGGAATCATTTTGAAAAGGAAATGTATTTTTGTTTTGGGCTAAATCCGGCCCGATCGCGCAGAATCATCTCCTTCGTCACGAACGGGATTTCGTTCCCGAGCACAGCCGCATCGGCCATCGCCGGAGATCGCGGGATTCGCGAAATCCCTTGCCCCCTCCTCCAAACCGACCTGCCCCCCCCCCTATAAATGGCCACCTCCCGCACCCATTCCCGCCCCTAGAACCGCCTCTCCTCGCCCAACACTACCGCGCCACCTCGCCGGAGTTCGCCGGACCACCGCCGCCATTGCCACCCTGCCCCACCACCTCCGGCCCTCCCTGCCACCATCCGCCGCCACCAGACGCTCCGCCCTGCTCCGCCACCCCCGCCCGTCCCCTCGCCTCGCCCGGAGGACCACCGGAGCCACTCCGCCCGAGCCCCTCGCCGGAACAGCTACAGTAATCCCGACCTGCCCTTTTTTTCGTTCTGTTTTTAAAACAGAATATTTTCAATCTTGTAAAATCCGTAGTTAATTATCTACGAGGTATTTTTGAGTGATTCCAACTGCCTTGGATCACAAAATTTATGAAGTTTCTGTTAGTTCAATTGTATTTCATATTTGAGCAGTTTAAATTTGTGTTTGTATGAATTTTCTCAAATCACTAGATTTGAGCTATTTTGAGTTAGGAATATTATTTTTGACCGATTCTTTTTGCTACTGGTTACTTATTAGACTAGCTACGCCGTAGTTTTAGTTTGCATGTTAGTGAGTTAGTTAGATTAGCTTTTTATTGTAAACAGTACTGTTTACTCCGTTTTTAGTATTGTTTGTAGTTTAATTATTATTAATTAGTCTTAATTAGTTTCTTTTGCTAGTTTTCGCCAGTGTGTCATATATTCTATTGTTTAACAGTAGGTAATTTCTAGGATTTATTAGACTTAGTATTCTTGAGGTTCTAGGTGTTGTTTGTTGTATGACTAGTTGCTAGCAATAGAAATAGAGTTATTTTATTATTTTGTTAGAATTTTATTATAGGAAAAATACTTTATGTTACTTAGTGAAAAATTATTTTTACCTTGTGTTAAGTATTTTTGTTTTAGGCATTTTACTTGTTGGTAAGTAGAGTTGTTGTGGTGTAGATTAGCCCTATAAGTTTATTTGAGTGATTTGGATTTTTATTTGGTTTTTAGCTTCGATCCTATTTTGATTTCGTTGTTATTTTGATTGTTATGATTGAGTGCTAGAATGATTGCTTATGTGAATACTATGCTTGCTTGTATAGATTTCATCGGAGAGTGACGACTAGTTTTTCAAGTTTTTGAGAGCGATAATATCTTCACCAACTGACCAGACAAGTTCACTTTACCATGTTTTTCATACCTATGTGTTTTATTGCATATAGTGTCATCTTCACCGCAACAATCCCTCCAGTAGTGATATTGAATCCTTGTAGTTGAGTAGTATGCATGAGGTAGGAACCCATCCCCCTGTTACCAAGCCGGGGACGTTAATTATTTTAATGCTATGCTATAGTAGACGGGGTTGGTATGAGTGCTCGGGAGTGGTGTGAAGAAGGAGGACTCTACGTAAATGACGACAACTCCATGATGGCATCTACATGGACTGCATCTTCAAGGCCTCAAGGCTTCAAGACTCGAGACAAGAATTCAATACACACTACTGGGTGAAGGATGGTTGATGGGCACCCTGGAGAAACCAGTGGATGGCCGAGATGCATGGAGAAGCGCCATGACATCTTGCGGAAAGCTTCACCCGGACTCAAAGAGACGAAAGAATACTTCATGTCCGGAAGCTTACCTGTGCAACCGCAAGTCATTATGGGCTCTGGCTTGGTTGACCTTAGTGGTGACTCTGGCTGGGACGGTGCTAGCAGATGTAGAACTACGTTACGATTGGATGAGCACCGGACAGTGGCCAGGGGAACTCTTCGGAAGACCATGTTTCGATCATCCTGTTCTCAAACATCATGAAGTGCGAGGACGAAAAGGGAGGGATCGAATCTTGCGGGTAAAGTGTACAAACCTCTGCAGAGGGTTAAAACCTAATCGATTAGTCGTGTCCCCGGTTACGGACAACTTGAGCCTCTGGACTTGGATCTATCTCGGAACTCTCAACACCGGACTGATAACTTAATTGTGGGCAACTTATGATGATTTGGGCTATGAGACATCGGTTGGCGGAACCATGTCATGATAGAAAACTCCATAGTGCAGACTCCAGTTATTCCTTTGATGTAGGGAAAATAAAACCAGCTTTTATGCAAAACAAGACACAGAGCCACAAAGCCATATTGCATATAGTATAGTTTTATCATCTGTTTTCTCATGTTGTGATCTTGCCGGTACATTCAATGTACTGACTTACACGGCTGCAACGTATCCTGTTGCAGATACTTTCTTCCGACAAGTAAGAGTACGGTACAGGGTTACGGTCTACACTCAACTTTGTCGATGGCGTTGATGGGACTCCACACCCGACTATTTGTTTCACTGTGACTTATGAGGTTTATATCAGTTTTACGTTATTTATACATGTGATTGCACTTTGATATATACATTGATGTACGTGTGTGCCAAAGATACCGATCCAGTGGATGGCACATAAATACAGAGGCTTGACCGTCTGAGGTCGGGTCGCTACAGATATGGTATCAGAGCACATGTTGACTGTAGGACGTGACCCCAGAAATCGGAAAGCTCCTAGGACAGGAAATCTCTAAAACTTTATTTTCAAAAGAATCTATTACTTCTCATCTTTTCTGATTTTATCAAATATCCTCTCCTACCTCAAATAGTTAGAATATACCCCTTTCCCTTTTGACCACACGGAGGATCAACTGAAGCCGCTCCAAGAAGGACAAGATATCAGATAATTGATGGCCTCTTCGGAGTAAAGAGGAGTTGACCATGCATTAGAAGAGTTGAAGCTACTCCAGTTGAAGACTCCGACAACTTGAAGAATCAGAAGAATTATTTGACCATTAGAAGACCAAACCCCTGTTATACACTTACGTTAGATGCGACGATTTATGAGCTGTCATTTGTTTGATGTTTTCCGACAGCCACAAAGTAAAACCCGTTTCTTCAAAACTATTGTTTGTATTGTGTGTATCCCTCCCCACCTCTCCATATCTCATCCCAAAACTTTTGGACCCCTTAGATGATGAATGAAGTTGGACTGATATTCTCTGGACCGAAGACTTAGCCGGAGGCAGAGCTATGGATTCGGAACATGGAGAATCACTTTGGGAGCAATTTGGTTTCAAGGAACAATGAAGTATCATACGCTCTTCAGTACTTTGAAGGAAGTGCTGCAACATGGTGGCAGATGCATCAAGCCATACAGGGATGGAATGGAGCAAAGACTTGGGAAGAATTCAAGAAGACTCTGACAAGATCTCGTCTTATCCGGAAGCACCATGATACACCAAGAAATAAACCTTGTGTCTGCAAGATTTGCGGAGAAATAGGACACACCCAGCAGGAACACAAGGATGGATGCCCTCATTGTGAGGAGAAACACCCAGCTGAGGAATGCCCAACTAGTCAGGTGACTTGTTTCTTGTGTGAAGGAACCACCCACTACCCGACTGAGTGTCACATTTACCCCACGGTGAAACAAACTATTCAGGAGCAGGAAGAAGGAATGAAAGAAGCCCTCCGAGAAGTTATGAAAGAATCTGTGATGAAGGAATGTGTTGAATACCCTGATGGAGAAGGCCTCAACAGATTTTACTCCAATGCCTGCTATTCATGTGGAGAAGAAGGACATTTTTCGCAGTATTGCACCAAGGAAAGAAAAGAGTATCTGGGATACTTCCCGACAGAAGCAATAGAGTTTGATCCACAGGGAATAGAAGGTTTGATCAGAACGAAGAAACCCAGGAAGAGAAAACAAAGGCACCCTCAGAACAACCCAATTTCTGCAATGAGGGACAAGAGTCATATTACCTGTTTTGAATGTAAGGATGTCGGCATTATGCCAATCATTGTCTCGAAAGGAAGCAAGGAACTCAAGGAGCAGACACCATCACCAAGAAGCCCCAGGACATGTCGGAAGTTATTTGTTTTCGTTGCAAGGAAGCAGGACATTTTGCTAGGGAATGTTCAGATCAGGAGAAAGCTGGAGCTGAGTAGTGGAGATGTTGATATCACTAATAAGTGTAGTGTGTAAAACACTTCTATTTTCATGAGAATGCAGAGTTGAGTTTTGTAATAGAGTACTCAAAGATTGTAATAAAGTTGATATTTCATATGCTGAAAGGCTTTAAGGAGTTGTTATGTTTTATTTTGGAAACTAATATTCTGGGTGAACATGGAAGAAAATGAGTTGTGATGCATAAACTGGATGTTGGAAATTGAGTTTGAAGTTTTGTTTGGATGATATGAATGTGTACCCAAGGAGATATGTACCTTATTCTGAGTATCATTTTTGTTTTACAACTGCAGATGACGACCTTTTATGAATCTTTCCTCAAGGGCCCGAGACGATCATGACCCTGACAAGTGATCACTATTACTCGAAAATCTTGAAGGACATGATGAAGCATATTCGGCTTGAAGGAGATGCAGTCTACAAAGGTTACCCCTTCATGCAAAAGGGAGTGGAACTTTGGTACGTGGAGGTACACCTCCACCGTATGAAAGGAGTTTGCCCAAAGATGATGGGGCATTACTTTTTCATCTCACGTGTACCACAAGCAACTTTCTTTAACGCTGTCCATGAAGCAGCCATGGAAGCCATACGCCAGATTGGAGAAATACTTGAAGCAAGACTCCATTATACTCAGGAATACCTAAGAGAAGTGCATGCAGAGATGATGGAGATGAAGCTCAAGGCCACTACGATGAAACAGAAGATGGAAGATTTCAAGGATCATGTCGCACAATTCCAGTGGGATTGAAGAATCCTCAAGGAGGAAAAAAATGAATAAAGTTGGAAGTAACGCTTGACCATACCAAACTATGTGGATGACAACATTTATAATAAAGTACTTTTTGGAATTTGGATTTACGAAAAATGGTTAAGGATGTAATAAAAAATTTGATATGAAAATAATATAATTCATGGATGAACTAGTGCATTTCATTTTAAGTGTGGTAGTACTCCGTAAAGCCACATGACCAATGAAGAAAAAAGGTGTAGTTCATGACGGTCCACAGAAAGGAGCCGCATTTAAATAAGTTGGAGTTTGATTATGATGGTTACCCCAAGAGTATGACAAAATGAAGTAATATTGGATTTAAAGGAGGTGTAATGTTGTAATATGGAACAACTGTAACTCCACGGATGAGTTAACACTATGCAAGCACTGAAGTGGACCCATAACCCACAGGCCCAGGATTTGACCAAGGCACAAGCACAATCTTGTTGAAGGAAGAATTTTGGAAGAAGCTGTGATTTGATCAGCAGACGTTACATAGGATGTTACGTAAACCCCGAGATTGTGAAGAACGATAGATGTTTTGTTCAGCTTAAAAAATCAATGGATTTACCCGAACCCAGTTCGAGGACAAGAGAAATTTCTGCAAAGCTTGTGAGGATGCCGAGTGTTAGAAATACGAGATTCGCTAAACCTTATACAGGGTAATGATCTGGGTGCAGAATGGATTGATCACCATAGTGACTTACTCTTATCATTCGCTCTTGATATTTGGAATGGTAAACTGAGAGACTTACCCATAGTAAAGTGACGACGCTTGTTGAAACCTTGCTTAAGCCTTAGAATGGTATGATGATAAACCCATGTACATGGCAGCTCTTGCCAATCGTAGATTATACGGTGGGAACGAAGCCAAGGCCCTTTTTATGCAGAAACCATTAATGGTAGACCACCATGAGTATTTCGATAGTTGTCTAGAATGGACGCAGACCTATCAGCTAAGATCCAGTCTCGGGCGAACTTCATCTTTGACGAAGCGACCCAAGATTTTGAGGAAAACGCTATGCTTCTGACAGAAGAGCGTTAATGAAGGAGCTATTGTAAGATATGTGAAGAGACAGATATTGTCGGCACTCCAGAGGAAGTATCTGAGTTTATTGGAACCCTAACCTTGCTTTTAAGTGTGGTAGCACCCCTGATCTTTCCGACCAAAAGATTTGCTAGAAGACCCCATCCCCTAACCTTTTCTTGCTAGCCTCTTCGAATCTCGAGGACGAGATACATTTAAAGTGTGGTAGTTTGTAACATCCCAAAATTCTAAATTTTGGAATGTTATAATAATTAAAATATACGATTGTTTGATTGATTGTTGAGTGATTGATTGAATGAAATTGATTGAATTTTACAACTTTTGAAGCTTTGAATGAGAGGGAATAAAAGGACTTTCCAAAAAATGTTTACATTTGAAAATATTTGAATTTGCAAATATTTCAAACTTCATGCCACTCAATGATCCTCATGATTTCTTCAATGAAAGAGGGTGGGAAGTAAAGAAATATTTCATTTGAATTTGTCATTTAAATTTTGTTTTTAACTCAAAGTGGCATTTGAATTTTATTAAAAAAAACTTATCTGACAAAGAACACTTGAAACAAAAGTGTTGAGAGGAGTAACATGACACCCCAAAAATGTTGGAATGTTTTTTTCATAGAGTTTTGAAATTCATTTGGATTTTTGTTTGAATTAAAAAAATGATTTTTTTCAAAAAGTATTTTATTTGCCCCTGGAAAATTTCCCATTAAATTGGGCTTATTTTTCTGATCATTTTGATATATAATACTCCTATATTTTATTTTTTTAAATGATTTTTATTCGCGGAATCTTTTTGAAAAGGAAAGGTATTTGTGTTTTGGGCTAAATCCGGCCCAATCGCGCCAGATCATCTCCTTCCTCACGAACGGGATTTCGTTCCCGAGCACAGCCGCGTCGGCCATCGCCGGAGATCGCGGGATTCGTGAAATCCCTTGCCCCCTCCTCCAAACCGACCTGCCCCCCCCTATAAATGGCCACCTCCCGCACCCATCCCGCCCCTAGAACCGCCTCTCCTCGCCCAACACTACCGCGCCACCTCGCCGGAGTTCGCCGGACCACCCCCGCCATTGCCACCCCGCCCCACCACCTCCGGCCCTTCCTGCCACCCTACGCCGCCACCAGACGCTCCGCCCCGCTGCGCCACCCCCGCCCATCCCATCGCCTCGCCCGGAGGACCACCGGAGCCACTCCGCTGAGCCTCGCCGAACAGCTACTGATAATCCCGACCTGCCCTTTTTTCGTTCTGTTTTTAAAACAGAATAGTTTTAATCTTGTAAAATCCGTAGTTAATATCTACGAGGTATTTTTGAGTGATCCCAACTACCTTGGATCACAAATTTTATGAAGTTTCTGTTAGTTCAATTGTATTTCATATTTGAGCAGTTTAAATTTGTGTTTGTATGAATTTTCTCAAATCACTAGATTTGAGCTATTTTGAGTTAGGAATATTATTTTTGACCGATTATTTTTGCTACTCGTTACTTATTAGACTAGCTACACCGTAGTGTTTAGTTTGCATGTTAGTGAGTTAGTTAGATTAGCTTTTTATTGTAAACAGTACCGTTTACTCCGTTTTTAGTATTGTTTGTAGTTTAATTATTATTAATTAGTTTTATTAGTTTCTTTTGCTAGTTTTCGCCAGTGTGTCATATATTCTATTGTTTAACAGTATGCAATTTCTAGGATTTATTAGACTTAGTATTCTTGAGGTTCTAGGTGTTGTTTGTTGTATGACTAGTTGCTAGCAATAGAAATAGAGTTATTTTATTATTTTGTTAGAATTTTATTATAGGAAAAATACTTTATGTTACTTAGTGAATAATTATTTTTACCTTGTGTTAAGTATTTTTGTTTTAGGCTTTTTACTTGTTGGTAAGTAGAGTTGTTGTGGTGTAGATTAGCCCTATAAGTTTATTTGAGTGATTTGGATTTCTATTTGGTTTTTACCTTCGATCCTATTTTGATTTCGTTGTTATTTTGATTGTTATGATTGAGTGTTAGAATGATTGCTTATGTGAATACTATGCTTGCTTGTATAGATTTCATCGGAGAGTGACGACTAGTTTTTCAAGTTTTTGAGAGCGATAATATCTTCACCAACTGACCAGGCAAGTTCACTTTGACCATGTTTTTCATACCTACATTTTTATTGCATCTAGTGTCATCTTCGCCGCAACAATCCCTCCAGTAGTGATATTGAATCCTTGTAGTTGAGTAGTATGCATGAGGTAGGAACCCATCACCCTGTTACCAAGCCCGGGACGTTATTTATTTTAATGCTATGCTATAGTAGACGGGGTTGGTATGAGTGCTCGAGAGTGGTGTGAAGAAGGAGGACTCTACGTCAATAACGACAACTCCATGATGTCATCTACAAGGACTGCATCTTCAAGGCCTCAAGGCTTCAAGACTCGAGACAAGAATTCAATACACACTACTGGGTGAAGGATGGTTGACGGGCACCCTGGAGAAACCAGTGGATGGCCAGGATGCATGGAGAAGCGCCATGACATCTTGCGGAAAGCTTCACCCAGACTCAAAGAGATGAAAGAATACTTCATGTCCGGAAGCTTACCTGTGCAACCGCAAGTCACTATGGGCTCTGGCTTGGTTCACCTTAGTGGTGACTCTGGCTGGGACGGTGCTAGCAGATGTAGAACTACGGTACGGTTGGATGAGCACCGGACAGTGGCCAGGGGAACTCTTCGGAAGACCATGTTTCGATCATCCTGTTCTCAAACATCATTAAGTGCGAGGACGAAAAGGGAGGGATCAAATCTTGCGGGTAAAGTGTACAACCTCTGCAGAGGGTTAAAACCTAATCGATTAGCCGTGTCCCCGGTTACGGACAACTTGAGCCTATGGACTTGGATCTATCTCGGAACTCTCAACACCGGACTGATAACTTAATTTTGGGCAACTTATGATGATTTGGGCTATGAGACATCGGTTGGCGGAACCATGTCATGATAGAAAACTCCATAGTGCAGACTCCAGTTATTCCTTTGATGTAGGGAAAATAAAACCAGCTTTTATACAAAACAAAACTCAGACACAGAGCCACAAAGCCATATTGCATATAGTATAGTTTTACCATCTGTTTTCTCATGTTGTGATCTTGCCGGTACATTCAATGTACTGACCTACACGGCTGCAACGTATCCTGTTGCAGATACTTTCTTCCGACAAGTAAGAGTACGGTACAGGGTTACGGTCTACACTCAACCTGTCGATGGCGTTGATGGGACTCCACACCCGACTATTTGTTTCCGCTGTGACTTATGAGGTTTATATCAGTTTTACGTTATTTATACATGTGATTGCACTTTGATATATACATTGATGTACTATGTGTGCCAGCATACTAATCCAGGGATGGCACAGAAATACAGAGGCTTGACCGTCTGAGGTCGGGTCGCTATATTTCAGCATTGAAAATACTTCAGGAATAGTTTTCACCATCCCCTGCATATTGTAGTTCATCACAAAGCTCTTGTTGCTAGGTGGGAGCAACCGAAGGATTCTGCCAATGACTGCCTCGTCCGGGAGGTTAATGTCCAACTGGGACAAGCGGTCGTGCAACCCAGACATTTTGCGTATGTGCTCACTGACAGAACTATTTTCCTCCATCTTACAACTATAGAACTTGTCGGAGACTTCATATCTCTCGACCCGGGCATGAGCTTGGAAAACCATTTTCAGTTCTTCAAACATCTCATATGCTTCGTGTTGCTCAAAACGCTTTTGGAGCCCCGGTTCTAAGCTGTAAAGCATGCCGCACTGAACGAGGGAGTAATCATCGACGCGTGACTGCCAAGCGTTCATAACGTCTTGGTTCTCTCGGATGGGTGCTTCACCTAGCGGTGCTTCTAGGACATATGCTTTCTTGACAGCTATGAGGATGATCCTCGTGTTTTGAGACCCAGTCCATTATAGTTGCTACCATCATCTTTCAGCTTGGTTTTCTCTAGGAACGCGTTGAAGTTGAGGTTGACATGAGCGTTGGCCATTTGATCTACAAGACATTTTGCAAAGGTTTTTAGACTAAGTTCATGATAATTAAGTTCAGATAATCAAATTATTTAATGAACTCCCACTCAAATTAGACATCCCTCTAGTCATCTAAGTGATACATGATCTGAGTCAACTAGGCCGTGTCCGATCATCACGTGAGACGGACTAGTCATCATCGGTGAACATCTCCATGTTGATCGTATCTTCCATACGACTCATGTTCGACCTTTCGGTCTCTTGTGTTCTGAGGCCATGTATGTACATGCTAGGCTCGTCAAGTTAACCTAAGTGTTTTGCATGTGTAAATCTATCTTACACCCGATGTATGTGGACGTTGGAATCTATCACACCCGATCATCACGTGGTGCTTCGAAACAACGAACTTTTGCAACGGCGCACAGTTAGGGGGAACACTTTCTTGAAATTATTATGAGGGATCATCTTATTTACTACCGTCGTTCTAAGCAAATAAGATGCAAAAACATGATAAACATCACATGCAATCAAACAGTGACATGATATGGCCAATATCATATTGCTCCTTTTGATCTCCATCTTCGGGGCGTCATGATCATCTTCGTCACCGGCATGACACCATGATCTCCATCATCATTGTCAGGACCCCGATCCTAAGTCACACCGATCTAGCATGTAACACATCATATCACTTTGCGGCCTCACGCACGGTATTCCCGCGGGTGTCGCCTTACCATGGCCCGGGACCGTTTAGCCTTTTGGCTCACGTATATGATAGTGTCGCTAGCATCCATATGACAAAGAACCCGGCCGACATGGCTAGTCGTGAACCCAAAGCGGCGCTAACCTATGGGGACAGGCATACATGAAGCACATCGAGCATGTCGGTCATCAACGTATATATTCGGGCTGTAGCACTTTGGGCTAACAGGACTCAATATCACCGCGTGACATTTCCCGAAGGCAGACATAGGAACGAAGTGAAACACATGCCGCCAGTCAAGTGTCCAAGCGGTAGTCTTTGGGCTAGCAGGACTCCGGTGAACCGGGCTGTAGCGGACTACTATCGCTCAGAAGCACGAGACTACATTTCCCCATACGAGAGGCTGCCAAGGATAAACAACTAGTTTGTCGGATCCCACACATATCAAGCATTTCAAACATACACACAATATGCTCAATATGTGTAGATACAACATGGCATCACAACATAACTCTACGACTCGAATATTTATCCAATAGGCTCCGAGGAGCGAGATATTACAAACATGGGTCTCATGACCCAACACTCAGAGCATACAAGTCAAAGCACAAGCGGAAGCTAATCATGTCTGAGTACAGACAACTATAAATGAAAAAGGCTGAGAAGCCTGACTATCTACCAGATCCTGCCGAGGCACAAGATCGTAGCTGAGGTAACAAGCTAAACGTCGGAGTCCAAGCGGAACTACTAACGAGACTGACGTCTCTCTGCAAAACATAAAATAAGCAAACGTGAGTACAAACGTACTCAGCAAGACTTACATCAGAACTAACTACATATGCATCATTATCAAAAGGGGGTGGTGGAGTTTGATTGCAGCAAGCCAGCTTTGACTCGGTGGCTATCCTGAACTACGACGGCAAGTAACTCTTTTGAGGTGGCGCACACGAGTCCACATATCCACCATATCAATACACCACTATGGATCCGCTCCCGTCTCCCTACGAGAACGCCATCCATAGCACTCACGCTTATCTTGCGCATTTTAGAGTATCCACTTTCACTTGTCTATGAACTGGTATAGGCAACCTAGAAGTCCTTCTCCGTGGACACGGCTATTCGAATAGATCATATTAACCCTGCATGGGTGTACTACTTCACACACGCTCTCACCACATACCGCCGCGTTTACGACATGTACTCGGCAACCTTCAAGCGGAAACCCAACGTGGGTGTCGGCCACAGCCTACCTAAACACACAAGTCCCAAGTCCAGGTTTATCGCCTATTCGGGTTCCATCCGCAGGGAGTCCGCCGAGGTTTCCCATACAGCCCGAACGATGTGTGCAGGGTTCCCGAGACACCAAGCAGGCGAATCGGTACACCAGACCCACGGTGCCTACCGCAACACAACCCACCCCTATGGTCAGCGTTGCGGCGGCCCCCAAAGATACTACAAACACCGTAAACTACTTGCAACTCCCTGACCGAGGACAAGGGTGGTTAAGAAGCCGAGAGGGTCCATTGGTTTCGGGCCCAATGCGTGGTAGTAACTGCTTCATGGATCACAAACACAGATCTCAGTTCCTGAGGTCGGCTGCAATGAGACAACCCACCATGTACTCCTACATGGCCTCTCACCGCTACCTTTACCAAATCGTGTTCACACACTTAGCTCACACACAATAGGACATGTTCATAACAATTCCAATTCATTCCCGATGAATCAGACCCGACTCAACTCTAAGCGAGCATGCATGACAAACAAGCATAAATGAGTAGGCACAACATGGCTCAAACAATTCCTACTCATGCTAGTGGGTTTCATCTAATTCTTGTGGAATGACAGGTCATGCAAAGGATCAAGGGGTTCAGCTACCGCAGCAAGTAACACATGAGTCGTTGTTGTCCTAATGCAATAAAATAGAGCAGGAGCGAGAGAGTGGGATTATATCGGAATGAACAAGGGGGTTTTGCTTGCCTGGCACTTCTGAAGATAATATAGTTCTTCATCGGTGTCATCGAACAATCGTCGGAACGTCGTCTATCGAGAGGGGCAATTACCGGCAAACAAGAGAGGACACAATTAATGCAATGCACATTCACATGAATGACATGTCATGTTAAGGTACTGAATTCACCTAATGCAGCAGTAATCCAAGTTAATTGAAGTGGAATTCAAACAAGGTTGAACTCCAACTCCAAATGCTATTTAAATAAATTACCCTAATCATGATTCTTCCTATTCAGTGAGTTTAACTTGCTCAAACATGCATGAAAGTGCCATAAACAGATTCTTCATATTTTCTGATCATTTCTCATATATAAATTATTTCCATTGGAGTTACGGTTGAATTTCTATGAATTTTAGAAGTTTAGGACATTTTCTGAAATTTCCTGAATTAAAATAATTCCAGAAATCATTATTGCGTCAGCCTGACATAGGCGTGACGTCAGCGAGTCAACTGGGTCGCTGTCCAGGTCAACTCTGACGCTGGGACCCACTGGTCAGTAGTTAGTTTAACTAACTAATTTCGGTTAGTGTTAACCCTGTTTAGTTAGTGGCCGGGCCCACTCGTCAGTGACCCAGGGGGGTCAAATCCCTGGTCAACCGGGGCTAATCCACCGGCGTCGAGTCGCCGGCGAGGCCGAGACGACGGAGGCCTTCGGGTTTGCATCTCCGCGCCAAACGAGCGGAGAGGCTCTACGTGTTGCGGGTGCTTGGCCGCATCCATCTACGCAAGCAAGGGGGGCTGAGGTCAGCCGAGCTCGCCGGAATCGAGCTCACGGCGGTGGCCGGAGTTCGACGGGGAGGGGATAAGGAGCTACGGTGCACTAGAGGAGGAGCGGGTGGTTGCTCTGAGCTCACAGGGTGCACCGAGCACGGTGACGCTTCAGGCGGGGCTGCGGTGGCCACAGCCACGGCGGTGAGGAACTCTGGCGGCGATGAGCTCGGGTCCGGCGGTTAGTGCGGCTACGGCACGCATAAGCGAGGAAAAGAGGAGAGGAAAGCGACGAGGTGCTCACGGCGATGTCGTGGGGAGGCTCAAGGCCTTCGGGGACGCACCGGAAGGCGGTGAATCGTCGATGAAGTCCTGGTCCGAGAAGGGAAAAGTGGCGGGCGGCGCCTCGGGGCGCTTCGGTGTCGGGAAGCTCGGTGAGGAGGGCGAGGATGGAGTGGCGGGGCTTGGGGGCATGTCGGAGAAGCTCGGGGATGGCTGCGTCCGCGGGTACGGTGGTCGGCGTCGGCGAGCTCGTTCGGGTTCGGGAGAGAGAGCGAGACAGAGGAGGGAACGAGGGAGAGGGAGAGAGCGAGGGGGTTCGGGAGGCGTGGCGTCTTGAGCGTCGAGGGGGAGCAGGCGGTGGGAGGGAGGAGGTGGCGTCGGTGGGCGCCGGGCAGCACGCCTGGCCTTTGCCTACTGGCAGTGGAAGATGACGCGCGGCGTGGCGGTGGTGGGCTGGGCCACCAGCTGGGCCGTCGAGGTGGAGGGGGGGGGAGAGAAGGCTGGGCCGGTTCGTGGGCCAGGTAAGCTGGACTTCTCTCTCTCTCTTTATTTGTTTTAGTTTTCTATTTTTCTGTAGATATGTTTGGCTTAAATAAAATGCGGGGCATTTCCAAAAATCATGAAACTGGTCAATGTCACTGTTTGGAATATTTCCAACAACAAACATTTCAGTTTATGATTATTTGAACATTTAAACTATTTTATAGCATTTAAATGCCCAAATGCAAATACTTAATGAATTAATCCAGTGACCAAATATGTCATGGAAAAATGTGCAACATCTCTGATTCTTTATTTCGACATTTTTTCCAAAAATGATGAACATTTTGAAGGCCATTTGGTTCATTGAAAATATTTCTTAGTTGAACCTATTTGAATTGTTTTTGGTGCTAGGGCTTGGTCATCCCCATTTCAAATTTTCATGATAATTAAACATGATGCATGGATGCAATGCCATCGGTTACAAGCAAGCTCTAGGGCTGATCTGGGGGTGTGATACTCACCCCACTAAACAAGAATCTCGCCCGAGATTCAAGACGTGAGGTAAGAGGAAAAAGGGAGTCGCAACTATCACAATCTTCATGATCCATTTGCCCTTCTCGAAGATGTTGATTCACTCCATCATCTTGGTCTTGACGTCTTTGCTTTCGGGATCTTCACTCGACACGACAACAGAAAGGAGGGGGAAACCCTACATGATTTAATCTTCTTAAAGATCGAGCAACTCAAGATCAGCTCGTGGAATGAGATGTTGAAACATCTCGAGTTGAGGCACAGAACACATCGAGAGGGATGGAAGAGCAAGCAACGAGGTTTGATTAGTGGGCAACAATTCCACGCTTAGAATGATGGTGGATTGTGTCAAGGTGGAGAGGAAATAATTGACATGATTCAGTAAAGGGTCACCTCAGGGGAGGTGACGCGAGGAACTATTCCCTTAAGTGGCAAAAAGAATTACTTTTGATACAAAGATCATTGAAACTCTTCATACCAGCCTAAGGCAATTCACAACGATCGTTTGGTGGAGTGCAAAGGAATGGTGCACCCGGAGTAGAATGGATGATGTGGACTACCTTGTTGAAGACAACGCAATGGATGATTTTTGCTTATCACAGGAAATGGATGGGACCCATGGTAAGTCCACTGTTGAAGATGATCCTAGATAACAACTACCGAGGAGGGCAGCCCATAGTGAAAATGGCACAGGGACGGTACAAGCTGGGAACGAAATGCAACTGGGGATGTTCCAACCATCATATCTGCCTGAGATTCAGATCCGATTGGGGATAGGATACTTGGACTCAAAGATGTCTGGAAAGAAGGGTTGCAACACAAACCGACGAGATGACGTTGCGAGATTCTCGGGAGATGAACTATGGTAGTAAGCTCCAAAACATGAGCTGTACTGCTACAAACCTGTGAACACGCTGTCCAAGACAAGCATGACCACGTAGTAGTCTTATAATGAAACACTACCGAGTTCAGGTTGGGAACCATCATCGAGGATATCGAAGTCTTGTGCATGACCTAGGATTTACACAACAACTCCTTTTCCTTGAACAAATCAATCAGTGGCTTGGTGTGCTATGGAATTCATATGGAATGAAGATGATCAGTCTATCAAACCATAGAATACTTCGCACGTGCATGACTGACTTGGGATGATTCGGAGGAAACAAAACAAACCTTTCTCAAATCCACGGCGACAACTTACATTTAAAGCACATAAATTCGAGGAAGTCACTTCAACCATCCAAGCATAAGCTTCATGAACAGAACATGAAGAAATTCTTACACAAGTTTCCAACACTAGGTTGATGTTCAACATGACTCATGGGGGAGACAAAATGCTACTGATGGGCTCAACAACAACTCATCGGAGTTTCCATATCACTGGACTTCCACCATCATGTGAACACGGTAATAGTATTGGTCAGACCAAAAGATGTAATGGGTATGCTCGAGGGATCAACCACGAGTAAGACAACATTACGAATATCGTTGGTTCTGATTTGACCTAATAATAGCCCATACTCAAGTCAAATTTTTGACAAGGCAATAGATCCAACAACTGATCACAGGGACCAATCGATGAAGATATCATCTTTCTTCAACACACACTACACAAGAATATCCCTTTGGAACGAACTAAGTTAGGCAAGCTTTTATCTTCCAACTCTCCAAGTTGTTGTCTAGCTTAACCAGCTAGCTCAGGGATATCCAACACAGGTTCTTGGAGAAAGGGTGGTTCACAAGAAACCAATTTGATCACGGGCTCAACATAACAATCAGGAAACAACCCGGTAACACTTCCAAGAAGATATTTGGAAAGTCACGAACCACCGGTATGTTACTAAGCTCGAGAACAATCTTGCTTTTGAGGGCAAGACGATATGATCAAATGAGTGAGGACTTGACAAGATCCTAACCCATCAATCAAGTGTGCACCAGAAATAAGGACTAGGTAGCACGATCAATCTTAGTATGATGATTTAATAACCAACACGCTAAGAGTGAAAATATTGTCCATTAAGCGCCAAGCAACGAGGTTGCTAGGAGTATCGATTTCACACATCACAATTCACTTGTCGACATTCCGGTTGCATCAACGGGGCGAGGAATGAATGATGATGATGAGAAGTATCACTACGACAAGAATTCATAAGAGAAGGTGCAATTCTCATGATGTTCCTGACATAAAGATGGTAACACTCCAAGGTAGAGCAGAATCAAAGCTGGATTGGCATTTTGATCTGCGGAATACAACTGCTTTGACCCAATCCTAGAAATGGATGAGGCACTGGAGTTTGTTTCTCCTAGTCATTCCAGAACAGAATGGCTTGACGGACCACAAGGATAATAGACATCGATAAACGAATGCACACATACTCTTAGTTATCAACTGATAGAGGATGGTCGGGATACAACTAAAGAGAGCAACTCAAAGGAACATATAATTTTTCGAGTTGTGGAAGCATGGATTAGTATATCGAGCAAGGCTCAACATTTCTCCCGGATAACCCATGCAGAAAGTAGAATTGGCAGATTCACAATATGGAATGGAGAACTCCTCAAGAGTCCTCTGATTGTGATCTTTTGGTTCAAAAGAACTTCTGCCATAAATAGTTCATGGCATTTGGAAAAAGGAAATACCACGGACCTCGAGGACTATTGCAAGGTTACTAATATCCTAAAGGCACTAGCAAATACTAACAACATGAAGTAGGATGAATCTCGGGTTCAGAAACCCAGGAGTAGAATACCTACTACTAAATGGCATCACGGGATGCTTTCAGGAATAATGGCCAGAATCATCACACTAGGGATACAAAAACATTGCTAATTGCTAGGTGACTTCCTAAACACCTAAGGTCATAATAATAGTTCCAACATATATGTCGAGGCAACAGAGTACCTCGACCGACTGGTTAGTGCGCTTATTCTGACCAAAAAGGACATCGGAAACGGAAGGAAAGGATTTGCAAATGCATCAGACTATTTAGAGACCTGGGATGACTCGGACAGCATAACGGCTGTAAATGCTCAAAATGATTTGAGACATCCCGCAAAATGGTGGCATAACCACTCAACATCACAATAACAAGGTTCCGAGATCAACAGTAATCATACAGAATTAGTAGGAACTGAATCGGGATTAAAACCAACAATCTTAAAGGTCTATGGATTAGTAACACGTCATCACGATAGATAGATGAGAAGCCTAATTCTTAACCCCGTAGAAGAGAAGAGGTTGACTCAGATCGAAGGCCATGAGGTATAAGGAGTAAAAAGAGCCTTACGTTCCTTCCACAATCAATTCCCTTACATAACTAAAGCATTTCTAGACACAACTTCGACCAGTTTGGCTTGGTAATCCCACAGTCAGGCTCTGATACCAACGCTGTCAGGACCCCGATCCTAAGTCACACCGATCTAGCATGTAACACATCATATCACTTTGCGGCCTCACGCACGGTATTCCCGCGGGTGTCGCCTTACCATGGCCCGGGACAGTTTCCGCCTTTTGGGTCACGTATATGATAGTGTCGCTAGCATCCATATGACAAAGAACCCGGGCCGACATGGCTAGTCGTGAACCCAAAGCGGCGCTAACCTATGGGGACAGGCATACATGAATCACATCGAGCATGTCGGTCATCAACGTATATATTCGGGCTGTAGCACTGGGCTAACAGGACTCCGAATATCACCGCGTGACATTTCCCCGAAGGGACAGACATAGGAACGAAGTGAAACACATGCCGGCCAGTCAAGTGTCCAAGCAGTAGTGCTGGGCTAGCAGGACTCCGGTGAACCGGGCTGTAGGGGACTACTATCGCTCAGAAGCACGAGACTACATTTCCCCATACGAGAGGCTGCCAAGGATAAACAACTAGTTTGTCGGATCCCACACATATCAAGCATTTCAAACATACACACAATATGCTCAATATGTGTAGATACAACATGGCATCACAACATAACTCTACGACTCGAATATTTATCCAATAGGCTCCGAGGAGCGAGATATTACAAACATGGGTCTCATGACCCAACACTCGAAACATACAAGTCAAAGCACAAGCGGAAGCTAATCATGTATGCAGTCTGGAGACAACTATAAATGAAAAAGGCTGAGAAGCTCGACTATCTACCAGATCCTGCCGAGGCACAAGATCGTAGCTGAGGTAACAAGCTAAACGTCGAGTCCAAGCGGAACTACTAACGACCGACGCCTCTCTCGCAAAACATAAAATAAGCAAACGTGAGTACAAACGCACTCACAAGACTTACATCGTAACTAACTACATATGCATCATTATCAAAAGGGGTGGTGGAGTTTGATTGCAGCAAGCCAGCTTTGACTCGGTGGCTATCACGAACTACGACGGCAAGTAACTCTTTTGAGGTGGCGCATACGAGTCCACATATCCACCATATCAATACACCACTATGGATCCGCTCCCGTCTCCCTCACGAGAACGCCATCCATAGCACTCACGCTTATCTTGCGCATTTTAAAGTATCCACTTTCACTTGTCTATGAACTGGTATAGGCAACCCAGAAGTCCTTCTCCGTGGACACGGCTATTCGAATAGATCATATTAAACCCTGCAGGGTGTACTTCTTCACACACGCTCTCACCACTTACCGCCGTTTACACGACATGTACTCGGCAACCTTCAAGCGGAAGCCCAACGTGGGTGTCGGCCACGGCCTACCTAAACACACAAGCCCCAAGTCCAGGTTTATCGCCTATTCGGGTTCCATCCGCAGGGAGTCCGGCCGAGGTTTCCCATACAGCCCCGAACGATGTGTGCAGGGTTCCCGAGACACCAAGCAGGGCGAATCGGTACACAGACCCACGGTGCCTACCGCAACACAACCCACCCCTATGGTCAGCGTTGCGTGCGGCCCCAAAGATACTACAAACACCGAAACTACTTGCAACTCCGGATGAGGACAAGGGTGGTTAAGAAGCCGAGAGGGTCCATTGGTTTCGGGCCCAATGCGTGGTAATCGCTTCATGGATCACAAACACAGATCTCGGTTCACGAGGTCGGCTGCAATGAGACAACCCACCATGTACTCCTACATGGCCTCTCACCGCTACCTTTACCAAATCGTGTTCACACACTTAGCTCACACACAATAGGACATGTTCATAACAATTCCAATTCATTCCCGATGAATCAGACCCGACTCAACTCTAAGCAGTAGCAGGCATGACAAACAAGCATAAATGAGTAGGCACAACATGGCTCAAACAATTCCTACTCATGCTAGTGGGTTTCATCTAATTCTTGTGGAATGACAGGTCATGCAAAGTATCAAGGGGTTCAGCTACCGCAGCAAGTACCACATGAGTCTTTGTTGTCCTAATTCAATAAAATAGAGCAGGAGCGCGAGAGTGGGATTATATCGGAATGAACAAGGGGTTTTGCTTGCACAGCACTTCGAAGATAATATAGTTCTTCATCGGTGTCATCGAACAATCGTCTAACGCCGTCTCATCGAGAGGGCAATTACCGGCAAACAAGAGAGGACACAATTAATGCAATGCACATTCACATGAATGACATGTCATGTTAAGGTACTGAATTCACCTAATGCAGCAGTAATCCAAGTTAATTGAAGTGGAATTCAAACAAGGTTGAACTCCAACTCCAAATGCTATTTCGTAAATTACCCTAATCATGATTCTTCCTATTCAGTGAGTTTAACTTGCTCAAACATGCATGAAAGTGCCATAAACAGATTCTTCATATTTTTCTGATCATTTTTCATATATAAATTATTTCCGTTGGAGTTACGGTTGAATTTCTATGAATTTTAGAAGTTTAGGACATTTTCTGAAATTTCCTGAATTAAAATAATTCCAGAAATCATTATTGCGTCAGCCTGACATAGGCGTGACGTCAGCGAGTCAACTGGGTCGCTGTCCAGGTCAGCTCGTATTTGGGACCCACTGGTCAGTAGTTAGTTTAACTAACTAATTTCGTTAGTGTTAACTTATTTGTTTAGTTAGTGGCCGGGCCACTCGTCAGTGACCCAGGGGGGTCAAATCCCTGGTCAACCGGGGCTAATCCACCGGCGTCGAGTCGCCGGCGAGGCCGAGACGACGGAGGCCTTCGGGTTTGCATCTCCGGCGGCCAAACGAGCGGCGGAGAGGCTCTACGTGTTATGGTGCTTGGCCGCATCCATCTCTATAAGCAAGGGGGCTGAGGTCACCGAGCTCGCTGAATCGAGCTCACTGCGGTGGCGGAGTTCGGCGGGGAGGATAAGGAGCTACGGTGCACTAGGAGGAGGCGGGTGGTGGCTACGAGCTCACAGGGGTGCCTGAGCACGGTGGCCTTTCGAGGCGAGGCTGCAGTGGCCACAGCCACGCAGCGGTGAGGAACTCTGGCGATGAGCTCTCGGGTCCGGCGGTTAGTGCGGCTCTGACGCATAAGCGAGGAAAAGAGGAGAGGGAAAACGACGAGGTGCTCACGGCGATGTCGTAGGGAGGCTCAGCGCGCTCGGGGACGACCGGAAGGCGGTGAATTCGTCGATGAAGTCCGGCGGGTCCGAGAAGGGGAAAAGTGGCGGGGCGGCGCCTCGGGGCGCTTCGGTGTCGGGAAGCTCGGTGAGGAGGGCGAGGATGGAGTGGCGGGGCTTGGGGGCATGTCGGAGAAGCTCGGGGATGGCTGCGGCCGCGGGTACGGTGGTCGGCGTCGGCGAGCCTGCCTGGGTTCGGGAGAGAGAGCGAGATGAGGAGGGAACGAGGGAGAGGGAGAGAGCGAGGGGGTTCGGGAGGCGCGTGGCGTCTTCAAGGCCGAGGGGAGCCAGGCAGGCTGGGAGGGAGGAGGTGGCGTCGGTGGGCGTCGGGCAGCGCCACGCCTCGCCTCTGCCTACTGGAAGAGGAAGATGTCGAGCGGCGAGGCGGTGGTGGGCTGGGCCACCAGCTGGGCCGTCGAGGAGGAGGGGGGGGGAGAGAAGGCTGGGCCGGTTCGTGGGCCAGGTAAGCTGGACTTCTCTCTCTCTCTTTATTTGTTTTAGTTTTCTATTTTTCTGTAGATATGTTTGGCTTAAATAAAAATGCCAGGGCATTTCCAAAAATCATGAAACTGGTCAATGTCACTGTTTGGAATATTTCCAACAACAAACATTTCAGTTTATGATTATTTGAACATTTAAACTATTTTATAGCATTTAAATGCCCAAATGCAAATACTTAATGAATTAATCCAGTGACCAAATATGTCATGGAAAAATGTGCAACATCTCTGGTTACTGTTTCCAGCATTTTTTTCCAAAAATGATGAACATTTTTGAAGGCCATTTGGTTCATTGAAAAATATTTCTTAGTTGAACCTATTTGAATTGTTTTTGGTGCTAGGGCTTGGTCATCCCCATTTCAAATTTTCATGATAATTAAACATGATGCATGGATGCAATGCCACTGGTTACAAGCAAGCTCTAGGGCTGATCTGGGGCTGTGACAATCATGATCTCCATCATCGTGTCTCCATGAAGTTGTTCGCCAACTATTACTTCTACTACTATGGCTAACGGTTTAGCAATAAAGTAAAGTAATTACATGGCGTTTAATCATTGACACGCAGGTCATACAATAATTAAGACAACTCCTATGGCTCCTGCCGGTTGTCATACTCATCGACATGCAAGTCGTGATTCCTATTACAAGAACATGATCTCATACATCACATATATATCATTCATCACAACTTTTGGCCATATCACATCACATAGCATATGCTGCAAAAACAAGTTAGACGTCCTCTAATTGTTGTTGCATGTTTTTACGTGGCTGCAATAGGGTTCTAGCAAGAACATTTTCTTACCTACGTGAAAGCCACAACGTGATATGCCAATTTCTATTTACCCTTCATAAGGACCCTTTGCATCGAATCCGATCCGACTAAAGTGGGAGAGAGAGACACCCGCTAGCCACCTTATGCAACTAGTGCATGTCACCGGTGGAACACATCTCACGTAAGCGTACGTGTAAGGTCGGTCCGGGCCGCTTCATCCCACGATGCCGCTGAAACAAGATAAGACTAGTAGTGGCAAGAAAATTGACAACATCTACGCCCACAACAAATTTGTGTTCTACTCGTGCATAAAAACTACGCATAGACCTAGCTCATGATGCCACTGTTGAGGAACGTTGCAGAAAATAAATTTTTTCTACACTTCACCCCAAGATCAATCTATGGAGTCATCTAGCAAAGAGAGAGGGGAGTGCATCTACATACCCTTGTAGATCGCGAGCGGAAGCGTTCAAGAGAACGGGGTTGAGGGAGTCGTACTCGTCGTGATCCAAATCACCGAAGATCCTAGTGCTGAACGGACAGCACCTCCGCGTTCAACACACGTACGGTTGGGGAAGACGTCTCCTCCTTCTTGATCCAGCAAGGGGAAGGAGAGGTTGATGGAGATCCAGCAGCACGACGGCGTGGTGGTGGAAGCAGCGGCGATCTCGGCAGGGCTTCGCTAAGCTCAGCGAGAGGGAGAGATGGTACGGGGGGAGAGGGAGGCGCCAGGGACTAGGGTGCGGCTGCCCTCCCTCCCTCCTCTTTATATAGGGGGCCTAGGGGGTGCGCCGGCCCCTGGAGATCCCATCTCCAAGGGGCGGCGGTGGCCTAGGGGGGGAGACTTGCCCCCAAGTCAGTGGGCGCTTCACCCCTAGGGTTTCCAACCCTAGGCGCAGGGGAGGCCCAAGGGGGGCACACCAGCCCACCAGGGGCTGGTTTCCCTTCCCCTTTCAGCCCACGTGGCCCTCCGGGATAGGTGGCCCCACCCGGTGGACCCCTGGGACCCTTCCGGTGGTCCCGGTACAATACCGGTGACCCCCGAAACTTTGCCGGTGGCCGAAACTGGACTTCCTATATACAATTCTTTACCTCCGGACCATTCCGGAACTCCTCATGACGTCCGGGATCTCATCCGGGACTCCGAACAACTTTCAGGTTTCCGCATACTAATATCTCTACAACCCTAGCGTCAACGAGACATCTCTCCGGCCAATAACCAACAACGGGATATGGATACCCATGTTGGCTCCCACATGTTCCACGATGATCTCATCGAATGAACCACGATGTCGAGGATTCAAGTAATCCCGTATACAATTCCCTTGTTGTTTTCTTGCCTATTTCAGTGTTTCGAAGAAAAGGAATATCAAACGGAGTCCAAACGGAATGAAACCTTCAGGAGCGTGATTTGTGGAATGAACGTGATCCAGGAGATGTGGAGCTGAAGTTAGGGAAGCTTCGAGGAGGCCACGAGGCAGGGGGCGTGCCCACCACCCAGGGCGGGCCCTCCACCCTCGTGGGCCCCTCGTGGCTCCCCTGACCGATTTCTTTCGCCTATATAAGTCCATATACCCTAAAACCTTTGGAGAACACAATAGATCAGGAGTTCCGCTGCCGCAAGCCTCTGTAGCCACCAAAAACCAATCCGGACCCTGTTTCGGCACCCTGCCGGAGGGGGGATCCCTCACCAGTGGCCATCTTCATCATCCCGGCGCTCTCCATGACGAGAATGGAGTAGTTCACCCTCGGGGCTGAGGGTATGTACCAGTAGCTATGTGTTTGATCTCTCTCTCTCTCGTGTTCTTGAGGTGATACGATATTGATGTATCGTGAGCTTTGCTATTATAGTTGGATCTTATGATGTTTCTCCTCTCTTCTCTCTTGTAATGGATTGAGTTTTCCCTTTGAAGTTATCTTATCGGATTGAGTCTTTAAGGATTTGAGAACACTTGATGTATGTCTTGCCGTGCTTATCTGTGGTCATAATGGGATATTCACGTGATCTACTTGATGTATGTTTTGGTGATCAACTTGCGGGTTCCGTGACCTTGGGAATCTATGCATAGGGGTTGGCACACGTTTTCGTCTTGACTCTCCGGTAGAAACTTTGGGGCACTCTTTGAAGTACTTTGTGTTGGTTGAATAGATGAATCTGAGATTGTGTGATGCATATCGTATAATCATGCCCACGGATACTTGAGGTGACAATGGAGTATCTAGGTGACATTAGGGTTTTGGTTGATTTGTGTCTTGAGGTGTTATTCTAGTATAAACTCTATGATAGATCGAACATAAATAATATCTTCATGTTATTTTGCTACGGACTCTTGAATAGATAGATCAAAAAGGATAACTTTGAGGTGGTTTCGTACCCTACCATAATCTCTTCGTTTGTTATCCGCTATTAGTGGCTTTGGAGTGACTCTTTGTTGCATGTTGAGGGATTGTTATGTGATCCAATTATTTTATTATTGTTGAGAGAACTTGCACTAGTGAATGTACGAACCTTAGGCCTTGTTTCCTACCATTGCAATACCGTTTATGCTCACTTTTATCATTAGTTACCTTGCTGTTTTTATAATTTCAGATTACAAAAACCTATATCTATCATCCATATTGCACTTGTATCACCATCTCTTGTTGTTTTTATAATTCATCTAGCCTCTGGTTAGAAGTGGTTTTATGTTTTAATTAGTGTTTGTGCCAAGTAGAGCCTTTGGGAAGACTTGGGTGAAGTCTTTATGATCTTGCTGTAAGAAACAGAAACTTTAGCGCTCACGAGATTAGCTGCCACTTTTTACTGGAAAGTGCTTTTAGGTTGATTCTTTTTGCAGATGATTAATAGACAAATTCCTCAGGTCCACCAATTTATTTCAGAATTTTTGGAGTTCCAGAAGTATACGTTTGATACATATTACTACAGACTGTTCTGTTTTTGACAGATTCTATTTTCATTGTGTTGTTTGCTTATTTTGATGAATCTATGAGTAGTATCGAAGGGTATGAACCATAGAGAAGTTGAAATACAGCATATATTACACCATTGTGAATTTAGAATGAGTTCATAACAGTACCTAAGTGGTGGTTTTATTTTCTTATACTAACGGAGCTTACGAGTTTTGTTTTGAGTTTCGTGTTGTGATGTTTTCAAGTTTTGGGTAAAGATTCGATGGACTATGGAATATGGAGTGGCAAGAGCCTAAGCTTGGGGATACCCAAGGCACCCCAAGGTAATATCCAAGGACAACCAAGAGCCTAAGCTTGGGGATGCCGGAAGGCATCCCTCTTTAAATCTACGTTCATCGGTAACTTTACTTGGAGCTATATTTTTATTTACCACATGATATGTGTTTTGCTTGGAGCGTCATTTTCTTTTGTTAGTATTTGCTTTCTGTTATTTAGAATAATGTTTTGCATCTATATTTTCAATAAAAATGTCAAGGATAGCCTTTACCATGCTTATTCTGCAAGTATACATGTTGCTGTTTCAAAACAGAAAGTTTATCGTTGTTGCAAAAATTCCCTAGAAAAGTCAGAGAGTGATATAATGTTGAATAGTTTTGCATACTGAGCTCTGATAAATCTTCTAAGCTTAGTATTTTTCTTTTCATTTTTGGAGTTAGGTAAGTATGATGAATCTTGCATTCTTTACAGACTATACTGTTTTGGCAGATTGCTGTTATGTTTGCATTGTTTGCATATGTTTGCTTGTTTAATGATTCTATTTGAGGATAGGAGTATTAAATATGCAGATACATTTAGTATGAAATATTGGATAATAATGTTAGTAATTTGTTACAGTAGAAAATGATAAGGTTTTTGCATTGTTTTATACTAACTTATCTCACGAGTTCTTGTCAAGTTTTGTGTGGATGAAGTTTTTGAGATTTAGGAAAACCGTGATATAAAAGGAAGTAAGAAGACACAAAAGCTCAAGCTTGGGGATGCCCAAGGCACCCCAAGATAATATTTCAAGAATACTCAAGCATCTAAGCTTGGGGATGCCCCGGTAGGCATCCCACCTTGCTTCTTCAACAATTAACGGATAGTATCGGTTGAACCTAAGTTTTTGCTTCTTCACATGAGTTGTGCTATCCTTGCAATGTCATTTTGTTTTGATTTGCTTGCTGTTTAAATAAAATACCAAGATCTGAAATTCTTAAATGAGAGAGAGTCTTCACATAGCTACATAATTATTTAACTACTCATTGATCTTCACTTATATCTTTTTGAAGTAGTTTGCCATTTACTCGTGTGCTTCACTTATATCCTATGAGTAAATGGTTGAATGAGTTGAATGTCATAAATCTGAAATTATATATGTTTCATATGCTTACCCCGTTGGGAGTAATGGCTTCACATCTAAGAAGTAGAGGTAGTAAATTTATTGAAGGTTAGCAAGCATTGTATTGGTCACTTGAACAATTCATGAAAGAATATTGAAGGAAGAGAAATTTCACATATAAATATACTATCTTAGACATCTTCTATGATTGTGAGTCCCATTAATTATTTTCAAACCTGATAAAATTAGTTGAAGTTGGACAAGGAAGACAACGTAATGAGTTATGTTTGGATGTATTTGTATAGAAGTTATATTGTTATAGATCCTCCAACATGTGGTGCTTGCCTTTTAGAATCTTTGCTAGCCAAAATATCCGTACTATGCGGGAATACTGCTTGTGCATCCAAATTCCTTGAACCAAGTTTCTTCCCTGAGTGTCCACCATACCTACTTATATGCGGTATTTACCCGCCGTTCCAAGTAAATTTGCATGTGCCAAACTATAAACCTTCAAATAATAATCTATTTTGTATGCCTGAATCGCTCATGTAGCAACTAGGGGCTGTCAGTATCTTCCATGCTAGGTGGGTTATTCTCACGATGAGTGGACTCCGCTCATCATTCACGAGAAAAATGGTTGGTAACTGGGATGCCCAGTCCCATGATCAAAAGATCAAAATCAAATCAAAATAATTGCAAACAAAAACTCCCCCAGGATTGTTGTTAGTTGGAGGCACCCGTTATTTCGGGAAAGCCATGGATTGATGATCGTTGGTGGAGGGGGAGTAAAAACTTTACCATTCTGTTTGGGAACCGCCTATAATGTATGTAGTATGGAAGATATTGGGAACTCTTGGTTGTTAAGTTGACAATGAGATCATACCTCTCAAAATTATTTATCTCTATTTCAAAATCGAGCTCTGGCACCTCTGCAAATCTCTGCTTCCCTCTGCGAAGGGCCTATATTTTACTTTTATGCAAGAGTCAGTAGTATTCCTTCTCATTCCTACCTACTCTTTAGTTGGCAAGCATCGTGTGTTGGGGAAAGATCTAAGCATATATAGCCATGCAAATATATTTGATCATGAATTATTATTGTTGACAATTATTTATATGATAAGTGAGTTGGGAGGCGAAACACTAACCCCTATCTTTCTCTGTGTTCGATGGATGCTATTTGTTCTAAGAATATGCTTTGAGTGGTAGCAATCATGGAAGACTATATGATAGTTGAGTATGTGGAGTTTGCTAAATCAAAGCTCTGACATAGACCCTTCACGAAAATAAGATGAATGTAATTGTTTGATGGTGAGAATGAAGTTTGCTAGTTTTCAAGAAAGTTTATGGTCTATGCTTTAACATGTGAATAGCTTGTTACTTGATCTTGAGAAGTTTTATGAGATGAACTACTGTTATGACATATAATCATGCTAGAAAAGGTGATTGAAATTATCATTGATCAAACTTGTGCACCTGCTAGCATTCACACTTCATAAATTCTTTCTTTTATCATTTACCTACTCGAGGACGAGTAGGAATTAAGCTTGGGGATGCTTGTCGTCTCCAACGTATCTATAATTTATGAAGCATTCATGCTATTATATTATCTGTTTTGGATGTTTACGGGCTTTATTATACACTTTTATATTATTTTTGGAACTAACCTATTAACCGAAGGCCCAGCCCATATTGCTGTTTTCTTGCCTATTTCAGTGTTTCGAAGAAAAGGAATATCAAACGGAGTCCAAACGGAATGAAACCTTCGGGAGCGTGATTCTTGGAACGAACGTGATCCATGAGACATGGAGCTGAAGTCAGGGAAGCTTCAAGGAGGCCATGAGGCAGGGGGCGCACCCTCCCCCCTCGTGGCTCCCCTGACCGACTTCTTTCGCCTATATAAGTCCATATACCCTAAAACCTTTGGAGAACACAATAGATCGAGAGTTCCGCCGCCGCAAGCCTCTTTAGCCACCAAAAACCAATCGGGACCCTGTTCCGGCACCCTGCCGGAGGGGGGATCCCTCACCGGTGGCCATCTTCATCATCCCGGCGCTCTCCATGACGAGGAGGGAGTAGTTCACCCTCGGGGCTGAGGGTATGTACCCGTAGCTATGTGTTTGATCTCTCTCTCTCTCTCTCTCGTGTTCTTGAGGTGATACGATCTTGATGTATCGCGAGATTTGCTATTATAGTTGGATCTTATGATGTTTCTCCCCCTCTTCTCTCTTGTAATGGATTGAGTTTTCCCTTTGAAGTTATCTTATCGGATTGAGTCTTTAAGGATTTGAGAACACTTGATGTATGTCTTGCCGTGCTTATCTATGGTGACAATGGGATATTCACGTGATCTACTTGATGTATGTTTTGGTGATCAACTTGCGGGTTCCGTGACCTTGGGAATCTATGCATAGGGGTTGGCACACGTTTTCGTCTTGACTCTCCGGTAGAAACTTTGGGGCACTCTTTGAAGTACTTTGTGTTGGTTGAATAGATGAATCTGAGATTGTGTGATGCATATCGTATAATCATGCCCGCAGATACTTGAGGTGACAATGGAGTATCTAGGTGACATTAGGGTTTTGGTTGATTTGTGTCTTGAGGTGTTATTCTAGTATGAACTCTATGATAGATCGAACGGAAAGAATAGCTTCATGTTATTTTACTACTGACTCTTAAATAGATAGATAAAAAAGGATAACTTTGAGGTGGTTTCGTACCCTACCATAATCTCTTCGTTTGTTATCCGCTATTAGTGGCTTTGGAGTGACACTTTGTTGCATGTTGAGGGATTGTTATGTGATCCAATTATGTTATTACTGTTGAGAGAACTTGCACTAGTGAAAGTATGAACCTTAGGCCTTGTTTCCTACCATTGCAATACCGTTTATGCTCACTTTTATCATTAGTTACCTTGCTGTTTTTATAATTTTAGATTACAAAAACCTATATCTATCATCCATATTGCACTTGTATCACCATCTCTTTGCCGAACTAGTGCACCTATACAATTTACCATTGTATTGGGTGTGTTGGGGACACAAGAGACTCTTTGTTATTTGGTTGCAGGGTTGTTTGAGAGAGACCATCTTCATCCTACGCCACCCACGGATTGATAAACCTTATGTCATCCACTTGAGGGAAATTTGCTACTGTCCTACAAACCTCTGCACTTGGAGGCCCAACAACGTCTACAAGAAGAAGGTTGTGTAGTAGACATCAACCGTTAGCCATAGTAGCAGAAGTAATAGTTGACGAGACAACTTCATGAGGACACGATGATGGAGATCATGGTGTCATGCCGGTGACGAAGGTGATCATGCCGCGCTTCAAAGATGGAGATCAAAGGCGCAATATGATAATGGCCATATCATGTCACTTTATGATTTGCATCTGATGTTTATCAAGTTTACATCTTATTTGCTTAGAACGACGGTAGCATAAATAAGATGACCCCTCACTAAAATTTCAAGAAAGTGTTCCCCCTAACTGTGCACCGCTATAAAGTTCGTTGCTTCGAAGCACCACGTGATGATCAGGTGTGATAGATTCTAACGTTCGCATACAACGGGTGTAAGCCAGATTTACACATGCGAAACACTTAGGTTGACTAGACGAGCTTAGCATGTACAGACATCACCTCGGAACACAAGAGACCGAAAGGTCGAGCATGAGTCGTATAGTAGATACAATCAACATGAAGATGTTCACCGATGATGACTAGTCCGTCTCACGTGATGATCGGACATGGCCTAGTTGACTCGGATCATGTATCACTTAGATGACTAGAGGGATGTCTATCTGAGTGGGAGTTCATTAAATAATTTGATTAGATGAACTTAATTATCATGAACATAGTCAAAAGGTCTTTGCAAATTATGTCGTTGCTTACGTTTTAGTTCTACTATTTAGATATGTTCCTAGAGAAAATATAGTTGAAAGTTGACAGTAGCAATTATGCGGACTGGTTCCGTAAACTGAGGATTGTCCTCATTGTTGCACAGAAGGCTTATGTCCTAAATGCACCGCTCGGTGTGCTGAACCTCGAACGTCGTCTGTAGATGTTGCGAACATCTGACATACACGTTTTGATAACTACATGATAGTTCAGTAATGTTAAACGGCTTACAATTGAGGCGCCGAAGACGATTTTTGAGACGTCACGGAACATACGAGATGTTCCAAGCCCTGAAATTGGCATTTCAGGCTCGTGCCCACGTCAAGAGGTATGAGACCTCCGACGAGTTTCTTAGCCTACAAACTAAGGGAGAAAAGCTCAACCGTTGAGCATGTGCTTAGATTGTCTGAGTACCACAATCACTTGAATCGAGTGGGAGTTAATCTTCCATATGAGATAGTGATGTTTCTCCAAAGTCACTGCCACCAAGCTACTAGAGCTTCATGATGAACTATAACATACCAGGGATAAATATGATGATCCTTGTGCTATTCATGATGTTTGACACCGCGAAAGTAGAAATCAAGAAGAAGCATCAATTGTTGATGGTTAGTGAAACCACTAGTTTCAAGAAGGGCAAGGGCAAGAAGGGATACTTCATGAAACGGCAAAACAATTGCTTCTCTATTGAAGAAACCCAAGATTGAACCTAAACCCGAGACTAAGTGCTTCTGTAATAAGGGGAACGGTCACTGGAGCAGAATTACCTTAGATACTTGGTAGATAAGAAGGCTAGCAAGGTCGACAGAAGTATATCAGATATACATTATATTAATGTGTACTTTACTAATACTCCTAGTAGCACCATGGTAATTGAAAGTGCAACTATCCCTGGGTGGTTTTGGTAATGCATTACAACATATATCTCATTGAGCTAATGCTATTTCAAGATAAATATTTCAGGTAAGCTCAATGGTTGGCATGGCATGGATGAGAAATGTGGACCCCTCAAAATGCTAAGGACAAAAGGATTGGCTCAAGCTCAAAGCACAAGACTCTACATTTTACTTTTAGTGATCCAAGATCACATTGAGTCTATAGGAAAGCCAATACTATTAAGAGGGGGTGAGGTGTTGCTTAATGAGTTGCTTGCTCAAAGTGCTTAGTGATATACTCCAAAGCCCTCAACTACTTTCTCATATCCACATATGTCCCAAACCAAAAGTCAAACTCGGCCCTACCGAAACTCTTTATCCGGCGCCACCGAGTTCAATTGGCATAGCCACTGCCAGAAACCCTAGTCTTTTCAGTCTCACCAATAGGGATCTCGATCTCACCGAGATGGGATTGTAATCTCTCTGTTTCCCTTCGTAATGTTTAGATCAAACCGAGATGAGCGATCGGTCCCACCGAGATTTCAATGCAAACTCTCTGTTTCCCTTTCATAACGTTTCGGTCCAACCGAGATGAGCGAATCGGTCCCACCGAGTTTGCCTGACCAACTCTCTGGTTAGCTTATTACCAAAATCGGTCTCACCGAGTTTGTGTAATCGGTCTCACCGATATTATGTTATGCCCTAACCCTAATGATATTGGTCCCACCGAGTTGACGTGTCGGTCCCACCGAAATGCCTAACGGTCACATTATGAACTAAATCGGTCTGACCGAGTTTAATGATTCGGTCCCACCGAGTTTGGTAAGTTGTGTGTAATGGTTAGATTTTGTGTGGAGGCTATATATACCCCTCCACCCACTCTTCATTCATGGAGAGAGCCATTAGAACATGCCTACACTTCCACTATCCATTTTCTGAGAGAGAACCACCTACACTTGTGTCGAGATCAAGATCTTCCATTCCTACCACATAAATCTTGATCTCTAGCCTTCCCCAAGTTGCTTTCCACTCAAATCTTCTTTCCACCAAATCCATATCCTGTGAGAGAGAGTTGAGTGTTGGATAGACTATCATTTGAAGCACAAGAGCAAGGAGTTCATGATCAACACACCATCTATTACCTTTTGGAGAGTGGTGTCTCCTAGATTGGTTAGGTGTCACTTGGGAGCCTCCGTCAAGATTGTGGAGTTGAACCAAGGAGTTTGTAAGGGCAAGGAGATCGCCTACTTCATGAAGATCTACCTGAGTGAGGCAATTCCTTCATGGGCGACGGCCATGGTGGGATAGACAAGGTTGCTTCTTCGTGGACCCTTCGTGGGTGGAGCCCTCCGTGGACTCGCGCAACTGTTACCCTTCGTGGGTTGAAGTCTCCATCAACGTGGATGTACGATAGCACCACCTATCGGAAGCACGGATAAAAAATCTCCGTGTCACCATTGCGTTTGCTTCCTCAAACTCCTCCCTTTACCTTCATATGCAATTGTTTACATTCCGCTGCTATACTCTTAGAATTGCATGTGTAGGTTGATTGCTTGACTTGTGCTTAGTTGCTAAAATCTGCCAAGAACTAAAATTGGGAAAAGGCTAGATTTTTATTTGGTCAAGTAGTCTAATCACCCCCCCTCTAGACATACTTTCGATCCTACAATTGGTATCAGAGCTTTGGTCTCCGTTTGCTTTGATTTCCATAGATTTTGTTGGTCATAGCCCTGGTATCACAACCTAGGAGAGTATGGCGTCTAGCGAGGGAAATTACCACCGTAGAGGTCCTTACTTTGATGGTACAAATTTTGTTAGTTGGAAGCATAAGATGAAAATGCATATTCTTTGACATAACCCCGCCGTTTGGGCTATTGTGTGTATTGGCTTGCAAGGTGAATTCTTTGATGGGAGAGAACCGAACTGTGAAGCTACCGCGGAAGAGTTGAAGATGCTGCAATAAAATGCTCAAGCTTGTGATATTCTCTTCAACGGATTGTGCCCCGAAGAATTCAACAAAATTAGCCGTCTTGAGAATGCAAAGGAATTTGGGATACTTTGATTGACATGCACGAAGGTACCGACTCCGTCAAGGAATCCAAATTGGATGTGCTTCAAAGTCAACTTGACAAGTTCAAAATGAAGGATGGTGAAGACGTCGCTGAAATGTACTCTAGGCTTTCTCTCATCACAAATGAGATTGCCGGCTTAGGAAGTGAAGAGATGACTGACAAATTCGTCATCAAGAAGATCCTAAGAGACTTGGATGGAAAATATGATACCGTGTGCACATTGATCCAAATGATGCCCAATTACAAGAATCTCAAGCCAACGGAGGTCATTGGAAAAATTGTTGCTCATGAGATGTCACTCAAGGATAAGGAAGAGCTCCACAACAAGTCAAGTGGTGCTTACAAAGCCTCATGTGAAGCTCCCACATCATCAAGTGAGAAACAAACCTTCAATGAAGAATTGAGTCTAATGGTGAAGAACTTCAACAAGTTCTACAAGAGCAGAAGCAAGGAAAGAAGTTCCAAGTCAAGGTCTTACAATGACAAAAGATCTTCGAGTCGTGAGCGTAATTGTTGCAATTGTGGAAGACCCGTACACTACTCCAATGAGTGTACGACTCCGTACAAAAGAAGAGAAGATTCTCCAAAAAGAAGAAGTAGAAGAGAAGAATCACCACCAAGAGAAAGGAAGAGTAGAGATGATCGTTATGAACAAAGAACATCCCGGAGAAGCAAGGATTTGGAAAGGAAGGACAAATCATCAAAGAGCTACACAAAACCAAGACATCAAGCTCATGTTGGTGAATGGGTATCCGACTCCGACCATCACTCCGAGAGAAGCTATCACTCTGACTCCGAATATACTCAAGATGAAGGTGTTGCCGGTCTAGCACTTGTGTCAACCAACTCCTACGACATATTTGAATCACCAAATCAAGGAATTGGAAGATGCTTCATGGCTAAATGCCCAAAGGTATCATATCCCGAGTATGTTGATTTCAATATTGATGAAGATGACTTGTTAGGTGATGATGATTTACTTGTTGACAACTCTAGTGGTGAATACTATGATGAAACGTCAATTAATCATGCTAAAACGAATGACAATGATAAGGAGAAGATTAAGAACCTAACTAAAGAACTAAACACTCTTAATTTAGCTCATGAAACTATCTTGGAAGATCATCGAGAACTTTTAAAGACTCATGAGAAGTTACACTTTGAAAAGCTCAACCTTGAGCAAGAGCATGAGTTTTTAAAGGCAATCAATGATGATCTTCGCAAGAAAAGTTCTTCTTACATTGCCAAGCGTTTACTCTTATCTACTTACATGCCACAAGTCAAGTCTAGTAACAAGAACAAGAAAGATTCTCCTTCTAGTAGTAACAATAATCATGCTAAATCCAATAATGTTGCTTCTAGTAGTTCTCTTGATTCAACTAATGATTCTCTTAGCCAAGTTACACTTGAGCAAGAAAATAGCTTATTGAAGGGAATCATAGAGAAAGGTGTTTACAAGAGCCTTGCCAGAAGTAAGCAATTCGAGGAAATTGTACGCAAGCAAGGAAGGCACCGGAAGAATCAAGGTGTTAGTTTTGAATGAAAGTTCAATGCCAATGGAGTTGAGTGGGAAGAAGATCAATACCCCAAGACGAAGTTTGTTCCTCAACAAGAGAAGTATGATCCTACTTCTTTCAAAGGAACACAAGCTCAAGATGATCTTCCACCACAAGACCACAAGCAAAAAGGCAAGGGCAAGCTTCAAGAGGAGATTGATGCATTTAAAGAAGCTCCTAAGGCCTTGGTCAAGTGGATTCCCAAGACTACATCAAGTTCTACTTCATCAAGTACGACTACAACTCCAAGGATTCCCATCAAGATGATGTGGATCCCAAAGAAGAAGAACTAGAGAGTTCTTGAGGGTGACTCCGCCAACATTCTTCACTCATATCATTTTGGCAAGGACAAGTGCAGACGACCTCCATATCTTGCACTAATCCAAGGAGTCACAAACCCTCTTGTTGGTAAGACAAGGGACAAGGTAACCAAATGCTTTCATGGACATCATCTTGCGTGTGCATCACTCTATGTCAATGGATATCCTTGTTTGTTCCTTGTGGGACTAACCCGTGTAGGTATTGAAAGTGCAACTCACTCCAATGGACTGCTCCAAATGATCTACATCAACATTGAGCATCCACATCTTCAACACCTACATGAAGTCACCATCGACAAAACCCAAGGTTAGTTCATCCCTCTTAGGTGGGATATCACATCTAGGGGGAGCTTTACTCTAAAGAATTGAGCTAAAGCAAGTCTAATGGTGTGAACACAACAATGCTTTATATAAAAGTGGTAACCCCACTTGTGCTTAAACGATGAGTATGACCTATGATCAAATGTTCTCATTTGACTCCTAAGTCAATATAATCATATATAGATGACCTAGTCATCGCCAATTGTTTGATAGATGCTAGAATTGGTCGTGCATGCTTTGTCACATATTTCATTTGCCATTTTAATGTGTGAGCATGTCGTTTGCATATTTTACTCATTCGAGGACATCCACTTGTTGTTTTGTATGTTTGGGTTTCTTTTCTTTGACCAAGTGGATGGACAAGAATGCCTAAGTACCCTCTCTAGCTATCTATGCTTTTCTCATCTCAAAATCTATTCATGCTACATCACAAAGTTTGATCAAGTCAGATTCAAACCACTCTGTGTGAGGAGCACTCGGAGTCCCCGATTTGACATAGACTTAAACTTCCAAAACCACATTGTGCATTTCGGTCTGACCGAGAAATCCATTTCGGTCACACCGAGTTCACTAAGTTGATCTAGGTTTTCATCTCGGTGCAACCGATTAGAACTCTTCGGTCACACCGAGTTGCAGTAACCGTTCGTAGTATTGCATCTCAGTGCCACCGAGTTGTTGCACTCGGTCACACCGACAGAGTCAGGTTATAAATACCGACCGGTCAAATTTTGGAAATTTCTCCGAAACCATTCGCCCGCGCATAACCTGCTCTTCCTCTAAGGGTCTCCGGATCGTCTTCATGCTGCCAGCGACCTCCCGCCGCTGGACTCTGCCGCCGTCAACGGAAATCTACTCCGCCGTTGCCGCTGTAGCAAGTTCATCGCCGGATAGGGTATGAATTCGTCTCTTTGTGCTATCCTTTAACTCCGATTCCTAGCACATTGCATTGCCATGACTCTTGCCACATATGAAATCATCCTGTCCAGCTAAAACATCTCGTAGAATAGATTTGATCTAAAAATATAGGGTTAGGTTTTTGCCGAATTCATCTCGGACCGACCGAGTTGTTGAAATTGGTCCCACCGATTTGGCTTAGGCCATTGCACATGCAATTCTCGGTCTGACCGAAAATTGCAGATCAGTGCGACCGAGTTCGATTCTTTGTGAAACCCTAGCAGTCTCGGTGCCACCAAACTGTGACTTGGTCTGACCAAGTTCACTAGTTTAGGTTCCAAAAGCTGCTTCGGTATCACCGAGTTTACAAATCGGTAGCTCCGAAATGCTTTTTGTGGAAAACTAAAACTAAGTTTTTGAATCAATTGTTTTGCAAAATCTCTGTACTTTGTGATGCTCATCTACTCTACCTCATCTAAAACCTATTCACAAGGTCTGCTGACAATTGTGCTTGAAGATGTCTGATCAAAGTGATAGTCAGAACAAGTCAGAGGAGCAGGCTGAGTTAAGTGAGGGCACTAGTCCCTTAAGCAGCTATGATGAGGGTAGAAGGAGCACACCTAGTAACTTGCCCAAGTCAGCTACTAGGACAAGGAAGAAGAGAACATCTGATTCTGAAGATGAGGACTACATTGCAGTTGAGGATGAAGCCACCTCAAAGAAGAAAGTGATAAAGAAAGAGTTTCAAACAGCAGCTTCAACAAAATGAGGAATGAACAGAAAAGCTCCAGCCAAGAGAGTTCCTATGCTAAAAGTCGGAGCATCCACTCAAGTAGCTTTGGGATCTGAACCCAAAGAAGCAGTTGTGGCTGAGAAGAAGAGGAAAGATAGGCCCAACAAAACTATGGCCAGAGTTGTTGGGAAGCCCTCAATGATGGAAGAAGAGGAAGAGGTTGCTGCACCAGCACCTAAAGCTCAGAAGCTGATGGGAGATGCTATAAGATCAGGCGCTGCTCCATCTAAGCCCAAAGATGCTCCCAAGGCTGCTGCTCCTAAGCCCAAGTCTGCACCTAAGAGGAACACCATGAGTATTCCAGCTGAAGAGAAGAACAAGGCCCCAGTGCCTGAGGCTGCTAATGAAGAAGAAGATGATACACTTGTCTTGAGAAAGTTGAAACCCAATATCCCTGACCACAATGATGCACATCCAGTTGCAGAGGACATGAAGCTCAGGAAGGATGCATGACTGAGACTATGGAGACAGTCTGATCCCTATGCTGTCAGGAGAAGAACTACAGTGGACTACAGGTCCCACACAAAGGAACAACAATATTTCTATGAGACAGTTTTGCTTCACAAAAAGCCCATAGTGTGCGACATGAGATGGGTTGACTGGGAGTACATCAGGAAGAATGAAGATCACTACCCAGGAGTGTATGACAGCTTCAAAGCATGTGGAGTCGACACATTTGTTGCTCAGGAGCTCACCAAGTGGAATGATGAGCTGATCATGCAGTTTTACTCCACTGCCCACTTCTACCCAGATGGGAAGATCATCTGGATGTCAGAAGGTACTAGGTACCAATCCTCTGTGGAAGAATGGGCACAGCTGATCAATGCTCGAGAAGAAAGTGAAGATGACTTGGATGTCTATGCCAAGAAGAAGCAGGATCACAACTCCATGGCTAGTATGTACAGAGAGATCCCAGATGTTGCACTAGAGACACATAAGTTTGGATCTGTACATTACCTGTTGTCTGGTTTGCCTACTATCAACTGGATCTTAAGGCACACTTTGTTGCCCAAGTCAGGTGATCACAAGATGATCAGAGGACATGCAATCAACTTGCTGCATATATTTGATGTGCCTCAGAAATTCAAAGTCATGAGTCTGATTGTAGAGACAATCAAAATGGCTGCTGCTGATCAAAAGAGATCATGTGGATATGCCCCACACATTCAGGAGCTCATCAACTCCAAGATGGGCAAAGGCAACTATCTTTTGAATAAGGAGCACCTGCCCATCTACCCTGATTTTGAGGACAACACTGTTGTGATGGATGAAAATGAACCATCATCAGCTCAAGCACATAAGAAGAGAGAGAAGGCAAAGGCAGAAAAAGCTGCAAAGATGCCAACAGCTGAAGAAGCATCTCAAGTTTTCTTGAAGAGCAAGCAAGATCAACTTGAATACTTGATTGCCTCCACCTTGAGGATTGAGAAGGGCTTGGCCACTATCGGTGTCAAAACCGGCGGATCTCGGGTAGGGGGTCCCGAACTGTGCGTCTAGGCGGATGGTAATAGGAGACAAGGGACACGATGTTTTTACCCAGGTTCGGGCCCTCTCGATGGAGGGAAAACCCTACTCCTGCTTGATTAATATTAAAGATATGGGTAGTACAAGAGTAGATCTACCACGAGATCAGAGAGGCTAAACCCTAGAAGCTAGCCTATGGTATGATTGTTGTTCGTCCTATGGACTAAAAACCCTTCGGTTTATATAGACACCGAATAGGGTTAGGGTTACACAGAGTCGGTTACAATGGTAGGAGATCTACATATCCGTATCGCCAAGCTTGCCTTCCACGCCAAGGAAAGTCCTATCCGGACAAGGACGAAGTCTTCAATCTTGTATCTTCATAGTCTAGGAGTCCGCCAAAGATGATAGTTCGCTATCAGGACACCCCTAGTCCAGGACTCCTCAAGAGCCTCTGAACCAGGCTTCAATGACGCATTTAGTCCGCACGCATATTGTCTTCGGCATTGCAAGGCGGGTTCCTCCTCCGAATACTTCATAGAAGGTTTTGAACACAAGGATAGTGTCCGGCTCTGCAAAACAAGTTCCACATACCACCGTAGAGAGAATAACTTTTGCAGAGATCTGCTGACGTATTCCGCGGCGTGACATCACACCACGGCCAGGCCTTTATTCGAATCATTTTTTACTGTCCTACCTTAGCGCGTTTAGCGAGGCGGTTTCCTTGGCACGTCTTATCAAAGCGTAGATCGTGCCCCCTTATTCTGGGATTCTCATCAATACGGACGTGGGTAACCCAGCCGCACCATTGATTGTGGCGCTTGGGAGATAAGCGAGTTTTATCTGGCTGGTGGGGGACGCATAGCCTCGTCCGTCCATATAAGGGGATAAGGATCCACCATTTTCACCTACGCCTTCCTCCTCCCTTGCTCATCCATTTCCGCCAAGACTCTAAGCTCCAGCCTAAGTCCAAGACATCCTTCCTCAACCATCTCCAGTCATGTCCGGAGCGGGAGGCAGGTGGATGGTCTCCTCCGTCACGGAGGGCCAAGTAAAAAAACTGCTGAAGGCCGGATATTTGTCCGACGACGTCGCACATCGGCTGCCCGACGAAGGGCAGCTCATCCCCACCCCCAGGCCCCATGAGAGGGTGGTGTTCCTCCCCCACTTCCTCCGCGGACTAGGGTTTCCACTTCACCCATTTGTCCGGGGGCTCATGTTCTACCACGGCCTAGATTTCCACGATCTGGCCCCGAATTTCATCCTCAATATCTCGGCGTTTATCGTCGTGTGCGAGGCCTTCCTCTTCATCCAACCCCACTTCAGCTTATGGCTGAAGACCTTCAATGTCAGGCCGAAGGTAGTGGGCGGCCGCCAAGCGGAGTGCGGAGGTGCCATGGTTGGCAAGATGGCCAAAGTCCTATGGCTCGAGGGCTCCTTTGTGGAGACCATAAAGGGGTGGCAATCGGGGTGGTTCTACATCACCGAGCCGCGCGACTCTCAATGGGCGGCGGCCCCCGAATTCTGATCTGGCTTCCCCACATGGCTCACATCATGGAAAGAGACGGGCCAGACGTGGGGGGATTCAGATGAGTTGTCCGGACTCCAAACTTGCGTCCGAAACCTGGTGGACAAGAATCTCAGGCTTGTCAACGTAATCTGTGATGCTCATCCGCCGGATTCTCCCATGCCAACAACGGGCCTTCAAATTGTGGGAGTTCGATCCGGCACAGCACCCAACTCTGAAAAGGCTCTTCGACACTACATATGAAGATGCCTGGAAGGTGCTGTTCAAGGGCGCCGAGGCTCCCACATCCGCCATCAAGATCGCGGATTCAGCTCGCAGCGTCAAGCCAGCGAGGTAAGTTATTTTTCCCTTTATGGGAATCTTTTATCATAGTTTGACTCTATGCGGGATCTAAAACTCCCTAACCTTTGACAGATCGGGTGAAGACGCCCGGACAGATTAACTGTCCGGCCCCTTTGCCAGAAGACCCAGCGGACACCCGATTGACGGGGCTGCTGGCTCCGGCACCTCACGTGGTGCCGGAGAAGAAGCCAAGAAGAAGGCCACGGGAACTTGAAGGAGCTCCCGGCGCCAGGGGCTGTCGGACTCATCGCCCGACAACCCTGAGGAGGAATCCTCCTCTGAGGAAGAGGAGGAGGAAAAAGAAGCCTCTCCCCCAGCAGGGGGAGAGAAGAAAAGGAAGGCCGCCCCAACTGGGGAGGCCGGAGGGTCCAAGAAGGGAAGGACCCTTCCTCCAGACTACTCCACCAACGCCGACGACGACGAGGAGGAGTGGCCAACAAGGGCCAAGCCCCTGGCGAGATCGTAAGTGTCCGGATACCCATGGCTTTTTTATCATTGCATAATGTTCTCTAATGCCGAACAATCATGCAGCCCGCCCAAGGACGAGCTCGCCGCTTCGTCGAGCGGGTCCTTGAATTCGTCAGAAGTGGAGAGCACTTCACTTCGGCCGCCTCCTCACCTCACGGTGCTGACGACGCCGAGGTGAGGCCCCAAGGGGGGCCTGGTCAAGAGGAGGTGGCGCAGGAGGCGCCGCAAGGCAGCCTCCCGGACTCCAGGTGCGAGGGGAGCGAGACCCCCAGGGGCTCTAATCCCGACCCTTGTCCGGACTCCATACCGGAACCTTCAGCGGTTCGAAGTCCGCAAGCGGCCCCTTCATAGGAAGGGTAAGACGCGGTGTCCTCCGTCCCAACCGGAGGCACCGGATAGCTTCTTGGAGGCGCTTAACGATTGCCTCCATCAAGGAGGAGCACCGCCTTTGTTATGAGTGTGGTGATCCAGAAGTTCGATCCGCCAAGAGCGGGCTGATGTTATACCAGCCTTCTAGCAGGCTTTCGTGCAAGTTTAGAATATGTAAAAATATTACCGCATAGACGGTAGCCTCGATGCTTGGTTCGGTGTCCGGAAAGAAAAGCCGGACTAATGATCTAAAAAGATATACGCAGGAGTCTAACATAAGTATGTCAATATGGGAATGCAGGCTGCGCTGCTGACCTCTGCCGCACTGACTGCGGAGGTCAATGCATTGAAACATAGCCTCGAGCGGTCCGAGAACGAGCTCGGCCTTGCCAAGAAGCAGCTCGAGGATAGGGAAGGTAAGTAATACCTTATTAAAGAAATACCTTATAGAAAGGATTTGGTTGCAAAAATGACAGGAGTAACGTGGGTATTGTAGGGGCCATTTAACGAGGTGGCGACGCTGAAGGAGGCGGTGTCATGACGAAAACAAAGCGGCCATGGAGTGCACCGAGCGAGAGAAGGGGAGGTGCAGCTGGCGGAGGTACGGCAAGAGCTCTGTGCTCGTGAAAAAACACGAGGGTTTGGAGCGTGACTCGAAGACTCAAGAGTCCGAGCTCGCCTCGGCTCTTGAGAGTGCCGAAGCCGCTAAGGCCGAAGCCCAAAAGGCCCTCCAGGAAATTGAATCATTAAAGAAGATAGCGGCGGGTAAGGCATTCTTTATGCAAAGCAAGCATGTGAAAGTGAATTATCTATTACTTACCCGAATCCGAGCTCTCCAGAGGCGTTCGCAGATCTGCCCGCAGCGTGTCCGGCGTCGCCGCTTTCTACCGAGCCGAGGAGGGAAGCTCGACGGAGAAGGTGTTCTGGTCTCGATATCTTTGAGGCCGATCATCCGGTGCCCCTGAGCGACCAGCTGAAGCAGCTGGTCGAGCTCCACAAGGTCGCCGAACAGGCCATGAAGGGCCTCATAGTTCGGCTGTGGCCAACTGAAGCCATGCCTGGGAGCTACTTCGGTCTAGTGCGGCGGCTGGTGGACGTCTGTCCATGGATTGAAGTCATCAAGCTCTCCGTCTGCATTGAAGGTGCCCGTAGGGCCCTTGCCCGTGCTAAGGTGCAATGGGGCAAGCTGGACGGTGAGAAGCTTGTGAAAGATGGACCACCACCGGGCAAGGAGCATCGCACGCCTGAAACGTATTATGAGGGCGTCCTGAAGGGTGCCCGCCTCATAGCGGGTGAATGCTCCAAAGATGTAATTTTTTAATAGACTCGCATTTGTTATCCTGTACGCTGAAAACTTGTTCATATGCGCTAAGCAACGCT
Organism: Aegilops bicornis; assembly: GCA_021605145.1. Classification (NCBI taxonomy): domain Eukaryota; kingdom Viridiplantae; phylum Streptophyta; class Magnoliopsida; order Poales; family Poaceae; genus Aegilops; species Aegilops bicornis. The sequence continues at coordinate 26,701,100 of CM038672.1, forward strand.
TGTGAATTTTAAAATATTACCTTCTGTGCGGCCGTTTATCAAATTTGAGAGATGGCAAGTCGTTGGCTTCAGCCCCCATGCCACGAAAGTGCTTGGGTGTTCGGGATAAACTTGAGCGCTCTTGTTCCCATTCTTGGGTCCTTCGAGGGAGGCGCTCAACGCAAGAACAAGGCAACCGGACTTATAGTGCTTGAACACTCTCACTTAGCCATAGAATTCTATAATTTTAAATTTCGGCGAAGCCCCTAGTATTCGGAAGACCGAGTTCGGGGTGCTATCCACGCCTTGGCGGACAATGCCGACTCCTCGCTCTAAGCGGCATAAGTCTTTAGGGACCCGAAAAAACCTCTCGAACAGCGACCAGCTCTCACCCTATCATGACGGTCAGTTTTAGCTTTCTCCACTGAGGTGCTCAACCCAGCTCAATCGGGGCACAGTCACAGTGGTTCTCCCAGCGCTACCTTAGCCGATATAACGGAACGTAAGGTACCAAAACCTGGGAGCCGGGCAAACCCAACTATTGACCCAAGACATGATTCGGAGCCGATGCATATAATGCTATAAGTTCGGGGTGCCGCACTTGTGAAAGTATTCAGACTTATCACACCATACTTTTGGGGTACTTAAGCCCCTGGCGTATTGGCCGTACCAAAGTGTACGGTTGCAACATGTCATGAAATGAACATATATATAGATAAAGAAAGGAGTGCAATAATAGCCAGGAGCTATATATTGGTTATTAAAAAGAAACTGCAAATAAAAGCAGAACGATACAAATTGTGAGATAAGCAAGGTACGGGACTTTTGACATGTCCCCCTTCCAGGGGTAAGTTTGCGGTGTGGTATGTAAAACAGGTATACTGCTCGTAACAGAGACCACCTGGACACTCGACGCAGTTTTCTGCTTCCCTGGCTGTTGCATCGTGTATTCGGCGTGAATGCCAGACAGGGCTTCTGGAGAACAGAGTCCTGAAAGTAAAAGGAAGAAAAGGAAAGAAAGGAGTGACACAAACGGGAGCCCCTAGTGCGGTCTAGCCGCATTCTGGGTGTGCCGTGGTCGTGGCCCATTCCCTATGCCCATGGTATCTCCAAAGCGTAGTTATGTACGCGTAGTACTGGCTTCGCAGTTTCGCGTGGGCTGGGGTTGGGGCCGGATTGCTATGTGTGCTCTGATCGTGCTAGGCGGTCTTGTTGTAGGTTACTCCGGGCACGCTTGACGGTGGCCGGACGTTTAATAGCCGGACTCGAGAATTGCCTTAAGAGGCTGTTCTGCACTTCTGCCGCAAGGGCGGCCGTATGCTCCTTCGTTCGGAGGGAGCGTTCGGTGTTTCCATTGACCGTGATTACTCCTCGAGGGCCTGGCATATTGAGCTTGAGGTATGCGTAGTGCGGCACCGCATTGAACTTTGCAAATGCCGTTCGTCCAAGCAGTGCATGATAGCCACTGCGGAACGAGACTATGTCGAAGATTAACTCTTCGCTTCGGAAGTTATCCGGGGATCCGAAGACCACTTCGAGTGTAACTGAGCCTGTACAATTGGCCTCTACACCTGGTATGACGCCTTTAAAGGTCGTCTTTGTGGGTTTAATCCTTGAGGGGTCTATGCCCATTTTGCGACCTTGTATCTGATAAAGCAGGTTCAGGCTGCTTTGCCAAATCCATCGGGACTACGGTAAGGTGAAATCCGTCAATAATTGGGTCAAGAACCAATGCGGCGAAACCGCCGTGGCGGATGCTAGTGGGGTGGTCCTTCGATCGAAGGTGATCGGGCAGGAGGACCATGGGTTGAACTTGGGGCTGGCTCCATCGCATATACGCCCTTAAGCGCACGCTATGCGCTCCCTTTTGGGTATGTGGGTTGCGTATATCATGTTCACCGTCCGCACTTGTGTGGGAAAGCCCTTCATCCTCTATTGTTCGGCGGCCGGGGCTCTTCCTCGTCATCGCTATGCAGCCCCTTGTCGTTGTTTTCGGCGCTTAGCTTGCCTGCTTGTTTGAACACCCAACAATCCCTGTTGGTGTGGTTGGCTGGTTTTTCGGGGGTGCCATGTATTTGGCACAAGATATCGAATATTCGGTCCAAGTTGGACGGGCCCTGGGTATTCGACTGGCAGGGGCGCGGGAGGTTCGAAGTCCGGAAAGGAGTCCGGCACCTGGGAGGCACGAGCTTTGCAAAGGACAGGGATGGTGTTCGGCTCAATCGCCGTAGAGATTTTAGCCCCTGAGGCGGTGTCCAACCAACCGTCCTCGATCGGCGAAACCGGCTCCGGATTAAGGGTCGGAGCGGCAATCGGTGCGGCCTCGGGGCATTGTTCGGCTGACAGAGCTAGATCGTACCCATCGAGACAAGGCGGCACGCTTCGGTACGTGGCTTGAATCCGTCGAAGATCAAGTCTCCGCGGACATCGGCCGTATAGTTAAAGCTTCCAAATCTGACGATGGCGGGCGTAGCTTCGATCTGCTCGGATGGCCTAGTGAATTGCCCGCATGCAAAGCCGCCGAATACGAAGATCTGTCCGGGAGAAAAGTCTCATCCTGGATCGCGTCATTGCCGATAATTGAAGGAGCCATCGGGCCTATTGGTGACGCACGAGGAACTCTCAATGAAAGCACCAATGTCGGTGTCAAAACCGGCGGATCTCGGGTAGGGGGTCCCAACTGTGCATCTAGGCGGATGGTAACAGGAGACGAGGGACACGATGTTTTTACCTGAGTTCGGGCCCTCTCGATGGAGGTAAAACCCTACTCCTGCTTGATTAATATTGATGATATGGGTAGTACAAGAGTAGATCTACCACGAGATCAGAGAGGCTAAACCCTAGAAGCTAGCCTATGGTATGATTGTTGTTCGTCCTATGGACTAAAAACCCTTCGGTTTATATAGACACCGAATAGGGTTAGGGTTACACAGAGTCGGTTACAATGGTAGGAGATCTACATATCCGTATCGCCAAGCTTGCCTTCCACGCCAAGGAAAGTCCTATCCGGACAAGGGACGAAGTCTTCAATCTTGTATCTTCATAGTCTAGGAGTCCGGCCAAATACGATAGTTCGGCTATCCGGACATCCCCTAGTCCAGGACTCCCTCAGCCACCCTGACTCAAAACCAGGAGAGCTTGGAGAGGATCATTGAGCAGAAATTCTATGATCTTGATGTCAAGGTAACTGAGATCCAATCAGTAGTTGAGCAACTTCAAGAGGAAGTGGAGGAGAAGAAGGGCAAGTGTACTACAGATGCTTTTCATAGAGTGCCCAGGAGCCAGAGATCTGCTGCAGTGCCTGTCACATATACGAGAGCTACTACATCAGCACCAGCAGCCACAGCATCAGTTCCACTAGCTCCTGTAGCCACTCCACCAGCTCCAGCAACATCAACAGAAGCCTTCGTTCTTGGAGTCATCACAACGCCACCTCATGAAGACCAAGCCTGAGAGTCGTTTAGCACTATGCATTTTTATGAACTTTTTGGTAACTTGTTGCCAAAGGGGGAGAAAATGTATAGATCATAGTCTTCGAGAGAGAGAGAGAAATAGAGTGTTGCTTTTTGGTCTCTCTTTGCTTTGCTTGAACTTTATTGTGTGTTTGCTTGATACACTATGTCGTTTGTGTGATACTTGGATGATCATGTGTTTGATCATATGCTATCTTAATGCTTGTTGGATGACATTATCTCTTATATCCTTTTATGATCATTCACTTGCTTGGTGATGAGTGCATGCTTTTAACTTCTATCATTTTGAGAGCTCCACCAAGATGTATGTGACATGGAAGAGTAACCCATGATCCTAACACATTGTGCATTTGCAGTCCAAAGAAAATTTTAAATAATGCACAAATTTAGGGGGATCTCTTACTTATCACATACTTCTCTAAGCGATGATGTTTTCCAATCTTATTTGTCATCAATTACCAAAAAGGGGGAGATTGAAAGTGCAACTATCCCTCGGTGGTTTTGGTAATTCATTACAACATATATCTCATTGAGCTAATGCTATTTCAAGATAAATATTTCAGGAAAGCTCAATGGTTGGCATGGCATGGATGAGAAACGTGGACCCCTCAAAATGCTAAGGACAAAAGGATTGGCTCAAGCTCAAAGCACAAGACTCTACATTTTACTTTTAGTGATCCAAGATCACATTGAGTCTATAGGAAAGCCAATACTATTAAGAGGGGGTGAGGTGTTGCTTGCTCAAAGTGCTTAGTGATATGCTCCAAATCCCTCAACTACTTTCTCATATCCACATATGTCCCAAACCAAAAGTCAAACTCAGCCCTACCGAAACTCTTTATTCGGCGCCACCGAGTTAAATTGACATAGCCACTGCCAGAAACCCTAGTCTTTTAGGTCTCACAGATAGGGATCTCGGTCTCACCGAGATGGTATTGTAATCTCTATGTTTCCCTTCGTAACATTTCGGTCAAACCAGGATGAGCGATCGGTCCCACCGAGATTGCAATGCAAACTCCCTGTTTCCCTTTCGAAACGTTTTGGTCCAACCGAGATGAGCGAATCGGTCCCACCGAGTTTGCCTGACCAACTCTCTGGTTAGCTTATTACCAAAATTGGTCTCACCGAGTTTGTGTAATCGGTCTCACCGAGATTACGTTATGCCCTAACCCTAATGATATCGGTCCCACCGAGTTGACATGTCGGTACCACTGAAATGCCTAACGGTGACATTATGAACTAAATCGGTCTGACCGAGTTTAACGATTTGCTCCCACCGAGTTTGGTAAGTTGTGTGTAACAGTTAGATTTTGTGTGGAGGCTATATATACCCCTCCACCCACTCTTCATTCATGAAGAGAGCCATCAGAACATGCCTACACTTCCACTATCCATTTTCTGAGAGAGAACCACCTACACTTGTGTTGAGATCAAGATCTTCCATTCCTACCACATAAATCTTGATCTCTAGCCTTCCCCAAGTTGCTTTCCACTCAAATATTCTTTCCACCAAATCCATATCCTGTGAGAGAGAGTTGAGTGTTGGGGGACTATCATTTGAAGCACAAGAGCAAGGATTTCATCATCAACACACCATCTATTACCTTTTGGAGAGTGGTGTCTCCTAGATTGGTTAGGTGTCACTTGGGAGCCTCCGTCAAGATTGTGGAGTTGAACCAAGGAGTTTGTAAGGGCAAGGAGATCGCCTACTTCGTGAAGATCTGCCCGAGTGAGGCAAGTCCTTTGTGGGCGACGGCCATGGTGGGATAGACAAGGTTGCTTCTTCGTGGACCCTTCGTGGGTCGAGCCCCCCGTGGACTCGGGCAACTGTTACCCTTCGTGGGTTGAAGTCTCCATCAACGTGGATGTACGATAGCACCACCTATCGGAACCATGGATAAAAAATCTCCGTGTCACCATTGCGTTTGCTTCCTCAAACTCCTCCCTTTACATTCCGCTGCTATACTCTTAGAATTGCATGTGTAGTTTGATTTCTTGACTTGTGCTAAGTTGCTAAAATCTGCCAAGAACTAAAATTGGGAAAAGGCTAGATTTTTATTTGGTAAAGTAGTCTAATCACCCCTCCCCCCTCTAGACATACTTTCGATCCTACAGTAATAGATACCGGTTCAGTTGCTAAGTGTTAGTAACTCGAAATAAAAGGCTATAGAATAAACAGAGACTACCTAAAGGCGAGGTGACGATATGTGTTGGAAGTATTTCCAAGGTTGATGTGATCAAACATCGCACGCTCCCTCTACCATCGGGATCAGTGTTAAACCTAAATAATTGTTATTTGGTGTTTGCGTTGAGCATAGACATGATTGGATTATGTCTATCGCAATGCGATTATTCATTTAAGGAGAATAATGGTTACTCTGTTTATTTGAATAATACCTTCAATGGTCTTGCACCTAAAATGAACTGTTTATTGAATCTCGATCGTAGTGATACACATGTTCATGCCAAAAGATATAAGATAGTAATGATAATACCACCTACTTGTGGCACTGCCATTGGAGTCATATTGGTATAAAACGCATGAAGAAGCTCCATGTTGATGTATCTTTGGACTCACTCATTTCTGAAAAGATTGAGACATGCGAACCATGTCTATTGGTATACACGCATGAAGAAACTCCATGGAGATGGATCGTTTGGACTCACCTGATTTTGAATTACTTGAGACATGCAAATCATACCACATGGGCAAGATGACTGAAAGGCCTCGTTTTCCAGTGAGATGGAACAAGAGAGCAACTCATTGGAACTAATACATTTGATGTGTGCAATCCAATGAGTGCTGAGGTACGCAGTGAATATCGTTATACTCTTGCTTCACAGATGAGTTGAGTAGATTCTAAGTATATTTACTTGATGAAACATAAGTCTGAATTATTGAAAGGTTCAAGTAATTTCAGAGTGAAGTTGAAGATCGTCGTGACAAGAGGATAAAATGTCTATGATATGATCATAGAGATGAATATCTGAGTTGTGAGTTTGGTACACAATTAAGACATTGTGGAAATTGTTTCACAATTAATACCGCCTGGAACACCATAGTTTTATGGTGTGTCCGAACATCATAGCTGCACCCTATTGGATATGGTGCATACCATGATGTCTCTTATCGAATTGCCACTATCGTTTATGGGTTAGGCATTAGAGACAATCGCATTCACTTTAAATAGGGCACCACATAATTCTGTTGAGATGACACCGTATGAAATATGGTTTAGAGAAACCTAAGCTGTCGTTTCTTAAAAGTTTGGGGATGCGACGCTTATGTGAAAAAGCTTCAGGTTGATAAGCTCGAACCCAAAGCATATTAATGCATCTTCATGGACACCCAAAAACAGTTGGGTATACCTCCTAATTCAGATCCGGAAGCAAAATTGATTGTTTCTAAAATGGGTCCTTTCTCGAGGAATAGGTTCTCTCGGAAGAATTGAGTGGGAGGATGGTGGAGACTTGATGAGGTTATTGAACCGTCACTTCAACCAGTGTGGATCAGGGCACATGAAGTTGTTCCTGTGGTGCCTACACCAATTGAAGTGGAAGCTGATGATAGTGATCATGAAACTTCGAATCAAGTCACTACCAAACCTCGTAGGTCGACAAGGATGCATACGACTTCAGAGTGGTACGGTAATCCTGTCTTGGAGGTCATGTTGCTAGACAACAATGAACCTACGAGCTATGGAGAAGCGATGGTGGGCCCGGATTCCGATGAACGGCTCGAGGCCATAAAATCCGAGAGGATCCATGCATGAAAACAAAGTACAGACTTTGGAAGAATTACTTGATGGTCGTAAGGCTGTTGGGTACAGATGGATTTTAAAAGGGAAGACAGTCAATGATGGTAAGTGTCACCATTAAGAAAGCTCGACTTTTCACTAAGATGGTTTCCGACAAGTTCAAGGAGTTGACTACGATGAGACTTTCTCACTCGTAGCGATGCTAAGAGTATGTTGCAATTATATTAGCAGTTACTGCATTATTTATGAAATCTTGCAGATAGGATGTCAAAACCTTGTTTCCTCAACGATTTTCTTGAGGAAAGGTTGTATGTGATACAACCAAAAGGTTTTGTCAATCCTATAAGATGCTAACAAGTATGCAAAGCTCCAGCAATCCTTCTACGGATTGGAGTAAGCATCTCGGAGTTGGAATATATGTTTTGATGAGATGATCAAAGATTTTGGGTTTATACAAAGTTTATGAGAAACTTGTATTTCCAAAGAAGTGAGTGGGAGCACTATATAATTTCTGATGAGTATATGTTGTTGACATATTGTTGATCGGAAATGATGTAGAATTTATGGAAAGCATATAGGGTTATTTGAAAAGTGTATTTCAGTAAAAACCTGAATTAAGCTACTTGAACATTGAGCATCAAGGTCTATAAGGATAGATCAAAAAACGCTTAATAGTACTTTCAAATGAATACATACCATGACAAGATTTTGAATGAGTTCAAAATAGATCAGCAAAGAAGGAGTTCTTGGCTGTGTTATAAGGTGTGAGTATTGAGTAAGACTCAAGACCTGACCAGACAGAAGAGAGAAAGGACGAAGGTCGTCCCCTATGCTTTAGACGTAGGCTCTACAATATGCTATGCTGTGTACCGCACCTGAAGTGTGTCGTGCCATGAGTCAGTCAAGGGGTACAAGAGTGATCCAGGAATGGATCACATGACATCGGTCAAACTTATCCTTAGTAACTAGTGGACTAAGGAATTTTCTCGATTATGGAGGTGGTAAAAGAGTTCATCATAAAGGTTTACGTTGATGCAAACTTTGATACTAATCTGGATGACTATGAGTAGTAACCGGATTCATATAGTAGAACAGTTATTTGGAATAGCTCCAAATAGCGCGTGGTAGCTGCATCTACAAGATGACATAGAGATTTGCAAAGCACACACGGATCTGAAAGGTTCAGATCCGTTGACTAATAACCTCTCTCACAAGCGAGATATGATCAAACCCCATGGGTGTTGATTCATCACAATGTAACTAGATTATTGACTCTAGTGCAAGTGGGAGACTGTTGGAAATATGCCCTAGAGGCAATAATAAAATGGTTATTATTAGATTTCCTTGTTCATGATAATTGTCTATTGTTCATGCTATAATTATATTAACCAAAAGCCGTAATACATGTGTGAATACATAGACCACAACATGTCCCTAGTGAGCCTCTGGTTGACTAGCTCGTTGATCAACAGATGGTCATGGTTTCTAGACTATGGACATTGGATGTCATTGATAACGGGATCACATCATTAGGAGAATGATGTAATGGACAAGACCCAATCCTAAGCATAGCACAAGATCGTGTAGTTCGTTTCCTAAGAGCTTTTATAATGTCAAGTATCATTTCCTTAGACCATGAGATTGTGCAATCATCATAATGAGCCCAATTCGACTAAGTAGTTAGTCACGGGAAAACATGCATTATGGAACGAGTAAATTGACTTGCCGGTAACGAGATTGAACGAGGTATTGGGATACCGACGATCGAATCTCGGGCAAATAACATACCGATTGACAAAGGGAATTGTTTACGGGATTGATTGAATGCCCGACATCGTGGTTAATTCAATGAGATCATCATGGAACATGTGGGAGCCAACATGGGTATCCAGATCCCGCTGTTGGTTATTGGCCAGAGAACGTCCCGGTCATGTCTGCATGATTCCCGAACCCGTAGGGTCTACACACTTAAGGTTCGGTGATGCTAGAGTTGTTATGGGAAATTGTATGTGGTTACCGAAGGTTGTTCGAAGTCCCAGATGAGATCCCGGATGTCATGAGGAGTTCCAGAATGGTCCGGAGGTGAAGATTTATATATCGGAAGTCCAGTTTTAGTCGCCGGAATTGTTTCGGGTGTTATCGGCATTGTATCGGGACCACCGAAAGGTGTCCGGGGGTCCACCGGGTGGGGCCACCTGCCCCGTGGACTTAATGGGCTGAATGTGGGAGGTAACCAGCCCCCTAGTGGGCTGGTGAACCCCCCCAAGGGCCCAAGGCGCCTAGGGTTTAGAAACCTTATGGGAGGGGGCGCCTCCACCTTGCTTGGGGGACCAGTCTCCCCCTCCTGGCTGCCGCCCCCCCTCTAGATGGGATCTAGAGGGGCCGCCCCCCTCTCCCATTCACCCTATAAATAGAGGGGGATGGGAGGGCTGCAGTACCCTTGCTTTTGGCGCAGCCCCTCCCTCCTCATACATCTCCTCCTCCTCCGTAGTGCTTGGCGAAGCCCTGCTGGAGAACCACGAGCTCCACCAACACCACGTCGTCGTGTTGTCGGTGTTCTCCCTCAACTTCTCCTATCCCCTTGCTGGATCAAGAAGGAGGAGACGTCCCCGGGATGTACGTGTGTTGAACACGGAGGCGCCGTCCGTTCGGCGCTAGATCGGATCTTCCGCGATTTGAATCGCCGCGAGTACGACTCCATCAGCCGCGTTCTTGCAACGCTTCCGTTTAGCGATCTTCATAGGTATGAAGATGCTCATCCTCTCCCTCTCTTGTTGCTAGAATCTCCATAGATTGATCTTGGTGTTGCGTAGAAAATTTTGAATTTGTGCTACGTTCCCCAACATATTTGCCTTATGTCCCTGCTTGTTTCTTCTCTTCTCTTTTTTTTGATCCTTGGTTCGGCTCTGCCTTACCCTCCTTCTTGGCATCTAGGCGCTCCCCTGGCGGACCAGGAGAACACCAACACCATCATCGAGGAGGTCGCCAAGGACGCTGAGGCCGAGGCCACCAAGATCGCCGCCAAGGAAGCCGCCAAGGATGTTGAGGATGTCGCCAAGGGGCCGGCCGGGGAGACCGGCAAGGCCACTGCCGAGGAGGCCGGTGAAGCTGCTGCCGAGGAGGCCGGCGAAGCTGCTGCCGAGGAGGCCGACAAGGGGCCTGCCGGGAAGGCCGGCAAAGCTGCTGCCGAGGAAGAGGCGGTCGACGATCAGCCCTCCTCCTCTGTTGCCTCTGGCTCATGTAGGTAATTGAAGGTGGGCGACAACCTGTTCGTCCACCTTCCAAGGACGACGAGCACCGGAGCGCCCACCGAGGGAGAAGTGTTCGATGACGAGGTGCTCGCCGCCGCCGGGCTTGAGGTTGTTGACGATCCGAGCGCCGGTGGCGGCGGTACCCAAGAGGAGCGGCTCCTCCAGGCCATGAGCGTCAGCTTCAACAAGCTTCAGGCACTCCACCGTGCCTGTGTGGACAAGGCAAAGTCCAAGGAGGCGGTGGCGAACAAGGCGGAGACAGACCTCGAGGAACGCGTCATCGAGGCACAGGCTTGGTTCCGCCAGGCCAATGAAGAGCTGAAGGCCTCCCAGAATCAGTTGGCCAAGGCTAACCAAGAGCTCATCTTGAAGGAGGCCGACATCAAGAAGGCCCAAGAGGTGGCACGGGCACAGGCTGCCGAGGACGAGGCCGCCCGGCGCCAGCACCAGGCCAAGATGAACTCCCAGGAGGAGGACCTTGCCACTCGTGAGGCGGCGCTCGCCGCCACACTCCGTGGCAAGAACGAGGAGGTCGAGAAGCTCCTCACGCAGCGAACCCGGGAGCTGGAGCAGAAGCACAAGGAAGTGCTCGATGCTCAAGCTCTGGTCCATGGTGACAAGGTAAAGGAGCTGGAGGTGGAGTGGGACGGCCTAAAGAACGAGTCCCAAGAGCTGGTGAAGGCGAAGGACACGATCAGCTGCGCCTTAACGGAGGCGCAGGCCGAGGTCCTCGGCAAGTCCGAGCTACTCACCCGTGCCAACAACTCCATCAAGGACCTGAAGCTGAAGCTGGAGGGTCTTGAGGGGATGCTTTCGGAGACCAAAACACGGGAGGGAATTCCGACGAAGCGTTTGGCGGAGGAGAAGCAGCTGCGGAAGAATGATGTCACCAATCACGAAGATTTCGTGAAGGGCGAAAACCTCTGGATCAGCCGCCTCGTCGGTGTCGCCGACAGGATCACCAAGAAGCTGGCGGACATGGGGATGCCGGATGTGAGATATGCCCCGGAGCCAAACGTGAGTCCCAACGTCAAGCTGACCCTGTTCTTCGAGGGCGTTCTTGAAGCCCTGGAGCAATTTCGCTCTAACTGGGCGAGTTCCCTGGCCAATGAGGCCCGGGTGCTCTGCCGGGGTGCCATGACCAAGGTCCTCACCAAGCTGGCGTACTGGAACCCAACCTTTCCTTTGACGTCGCGCTGGATAGCTTGCCGGAGGATGCAGACCTCACGGTGCTCGAGGAGCGTATCGAGCCCATCATCAGCCGCGTCGGCGGAATCCAGAGGGTAGAGGGCCAGCGCCGGGACTAGGCACCCCGTTTCTTATCACCGTTGTAGGTTCATGACCAAGACAATTTTTATCTTTACTTAGAACCACATCAACAATTGATGTAATATATACTCTGTAGTGTTTTGAAATGATGCATGTTATTTTCTTGTTTGACCTCTCTCTGTACGTCCACCCTACGTTGATTGGGCAGGCTTGCCGGCGCGTAAACCCAAACCACAGGGCTTTGAAGGACGGATCCTTTAGTGGCCGGCAGGGTGTGCTTGCTGCCGTGCGAACCACCTTGCCATTCTCAGCGCGGCCGCTCGAACTGTCGAGCGGACTCGAGACAGAACGAGAGCGTTGCCAATAGCGGAAGGCCACCCTGGCGTTCTCGTCGCAGTCGCTCGATCTGTTGAGCAGACTCGAAACAGAGCAAGGGCGTTGCCAATAATGGAAGGGCCCCACTGCGTGCAGGTTTCTCATTCAGAGGGAAGATCTCCGAGGAGAGTAGCTTTATATAAAAAGGAATTGCTCAGAGTTTTGCGTGACTTAGCGTTCTTATTGTTGCGCGAGCATTTGCCGCATCCGCCGACGGTGCTGCTCGCCCGGTCGCCTTCTTCCTTGTAAGCCATGGCGACGTAGAACTGCTGAACTGACGACTGAACCAGATTCTCATAACTGCGGGCCCCCTACCTGGCGCGCCAAAGATGTTAGTGGAAACGACACCTATGGGATCACAGGAATCCCTACTACGGTTCGCCGGGCGCAGGGTTGTGAGAAGAGTGGGATCAATAGTCAGCAAGCACACAGATCGTTTACCCAGGTTCGGACCGCGAGGATGCATAATACCCTAGTCCTGCTTTAGTGTCTATTTGAGTGTTCTTGGAGTTCTTGAGCTAGCTACGATGCATAACTTGTCCCAGGGGTCCGAATCCTTCTCCAGTATGCCTCGGGCCTCCTTTTATAGTCAAGGGGATCACCACAGTGGCACACAGGAGGTGGAAAGGTGTACAGTGGGCCGAGCTTATCGCTAGCCATTACGGGACAGAACGCATTTAATGCGCCCCTTAGGTGTCCCCTTGCTTTATCGGGGACGGAAACCAGGCCCGTCCCGTCCGTCGCTGCTCCACCTTGCTCCGACACGCGTCCAGGCCAGCGGGGCATGTGGTGCCATGTTGGCTGGCAGGCTGCTGAGGTGGTGCGGTGGTAGGGTCTTCATGAAGATCGGCATGCCACCACGTAGGCATTCACTGAGTTGGCCTAGAGGCCTCTTGCTGACACGCAGGTGCCTGCCTAGTTGGTGGGCTGGCAGCTACATGGGAAGGGCGGTGGAATCTTGGCGGGCGTGGGCCTGGTCATGGCCCCGCGGATGTCCTCGGCAAGGGCCTTGTCGGGGCTCCAGCAAGGGTCTTGTCGCGGCACCGTGGTTGTCCCTGGCAAGGATCTTGCCGGAGGTCTCGTGGATTTCCTCGGCAAGGATCTTGCCGAGGATCGTCGTCTTCTGATCCTTGTCTTCACAAAGATTTGCATGCCACCACAGAGGTGCCTCCCGAGCCCTGGTTCCAACGTGGTAGATGATGTTTGGAAACCTTGAGGCTCAAGGGTGGGCACTCTGCTGGCGTTGGGCAAGTTGCCTCGACAAGGTTCTTGTCGGGGCTGCGGAGGCCGCTCCGGCAAGGGTCTTGCCGGGGGAGTCCACCTCACCCTCTTGGCCTTTGTGTCTCTGGTCTTGGCGTTGCTTTGACTATCCTGCAGCTTTGACTCCTCCCTCTGCCTTGCCGAGTGTGGCCGTGGGCGTGGCTCTGACTTCCCGTGCACAAGTAAGGGGTACAAAGGAAAGCCCCTACTTTAGTACACCGACAGTGTGAGGAAACATTTGTATTACTCATAACTCAAGGTTACAATCATGTTTACACATAGACTCAAAGTTTTCTGGTCCATACCCGATCCAAATAGCAGTACAACCCTAGGTTCTACTTCTACCAACATTCACCATGAAGTGACTTACATCACTTTTACATCGACGGATTTGAGTAATGCAAGTTCTTTGTTCACAAAAACGTCAAACATATGTGAAAGGGGAATTTAAACGAGGGGTACGCCGTGAACTAAGTTAATCTTGGAGTGGACAAGCTCGCTTTGCTAGCATTTGTTGCTCGACATCCTATTCCAATTCCGCACCTAGGCTGGCCCAACAGAAGACAAGGGGCAAGGGAAAACAAAGGTGGAGGCAAAGACAATGAACTCCGGGGATAGGGGGTATACTTATACACCTTATACTCAGAACAAAGAGAGTATATATGGACATGAGTTTGAGCTGATATGTCCCCAGAAAGGAAAGCAAAGGAGTTCAAGTTGGGTCGTGAAAGAAGGTAATGGTATAAGCAGTGGGGATCCACGTTGTAAACAAGTGTGAAACTCTGTGTATCACTCAGCAAAAAAGAGGACTATGTACCACTAGAGAGTAGTGTATATTTTCAATGTATCCCCATATGTATTTACAATAATAGACCAATATGAACTCGAGCAAAGTCTAAAGATTCTCCCACCTACTGACCTACACAAAAGTGCATTGGCGTTTATTTGTTTGGATCACTCCAGCTCCATCAAAGAAAATGATAAAGTGTGATCCAACTGCTATTTACTGACGAGGGTGGCATTGTTGCTGTCTATAAACATATTTTCTGAGATCACTTCGTGAGAGTAAATATTTCAGTCATAATCCCTAATTTTGGTCATGTCACACCTTATTTTTACTAATGGGGGTGGCATTGTTTTCATTTATATACATAGCATGCTACTCCAAAGGAGGGAGAAAAAGAATGCAAAATGAAGGCGTAAAACAAAGGAAAAAAAACTCACCCAGTGTCAGGCTGTCAGCTCTAGGTATCATAGCAACATATGATAGATTAGTAGCTACCCAATCTTGAATACAAGCAGCCTGCTTGTCTTTAATTCCGTGACTGAGTAAGGTGAGGTCCTGGAGACAGTGTCTCCAAGACTGAATAGTATGATCGATATGTCCTGGAGACAGTGTCTCCAAGACTAAATGCAAAACTAAAGTCCCAAAGAAAGTGCATGAGTGTTATTGCCCCATTTTTCGTGGGTGTTGCGTTCCATTGTAGCTAGCTGGCGAGAGGGCCCACTTGCAGGGTCAAGAATCTTTGTAAGTTGTGTACCCGTGAGCCTTGACATCAATGGAGTGAAATATGAAATTGTCTTGCCCACCTTCCTTGAATCTCACCTAGCATTCGTCTTTCTTACTTACGTTCTTCTGTCATCCCGAGATATATCTCTTGATTTGCATCCCTCCAACTAGGGTTACATGGTGTGCAGAATAAGGGTCTTCCGGCTCCACTCCATTCGAGTGACACTATCTCACAAACAAGATGGCGTTGTGTTATGCTTCGGTATCACAACAACTTGAGTTTCTAGTATCATAGGTCATTCTATTTTGGATGAATTTCTAAGGGGAGATAGGAGACACCTCCATGGGCAATGATGCCTTTGTTACGTCCACTCAACAAGTCGTCTATTCTAGATAACACTTTCTTTCTTTGTTCTTATCGAGATTCACATATATATATCACCCCAGGCAAAATCCGCATCCAAAATGAGGGAAAGTTTAAACCAAACGTTGAGTAGTCGAACAATGTGTAAATTCCACATAGAACGGCATTCTAGTGCATATCTTAGTGGAAAGAGTAGTCGAACTTTACGCTAAAGTATTGTGAAGTTTCCGTGACTAGCGCCCGTGATAATATCTTAATGCCGCTGAACTTGATGGCCTCCCCTTCAAGGTATCCCTCTGCCGTGCACTGGTAGGGTTGTGAGTTGAGCACTGTTGCCGAGAAATAGGCCCCAATCTCATACCTTAGTCCCTGTTGGTCCATAATCTTCACCTCCCATGTTGTCATGCGTGAAAATCCTAGCCTCCTTCGACTACCACATGAAGGTCCTGCATGGCTTGTAGAACGCGAGAGCCAGCGAGTACAATGCGCATTGCCGCTTCGCGAGGTGAGGCAATGTACTTTAGAGAGGCATCAAACGGGAGGTTAGTGACCAGATAGGCGCGTGCCACAGACGCAACACACACAACTCCAAGGGCGCGTTGGGCCGGTGCCGTTAACCGTCGACAAGGGCGGGGCAAGCAAGAGGAGTGGGCGATGACGCCAGTTGGATCATACAGGTTTCAATAAGGTTAGACTTGACATAAATATTTCTTAATGCCCATCATGCTCTTATTAATTTTAAAGTGGTACAGACTGGTCTTGACCATTCATGTATTTAGGTGGGCATACCGAAGTAGAAATGAAAAACTACATGAAAGCATCTTGAGAGATATAACAATATAATTCCACTTGAATGAATTAGAAAAGATTCTTTGACCGGCGCCAAGTAACAATATTGAGTTGCCCCTCGTTTGATGTTCTCATAGAAACTTTTCTCTTCACGACTTTAATCTCTGGTTTTTCCATTAAGTTTCTATTTTACTTTTGTCACAGGTTAAATCATAGTCGAGGATACTTGCCAAAATGCTTGGGGATTCATGTGGAAAGGGATTCTTTTTTTGTTTGTCCGGAAAACACTTGTATTACTCATAACTCAGGGTACAACCATGTTTACATAGAGATTAGAAATTTTCTAGACGTCCCTATCCAAACAACAGTTTGGCCCTAAGTTCTACCAAAACAACAGTATGACCCTGAGTACCGAAAATTCGCTATGGGTCGTACTTCCATATAGTACCATTATCTAGGCCGATGGTCCTCCTCGAGATCCTCGCCAGCTCCATTATTCCCAGCCGTATTGTGTAGGAGCGGCCTGGTTTGCACATTGCGGTTTGTCTCTTGTCATTAAGTACGGAGAGCAACTAGTTGATGAGCGCTCTTTCGGGAGCCTCACAACGATTACCTGGGTTGGGTTGGCACGCTCGACCGCCGCCACGTGTCGCGTTTTGGGTGCTCTGGATTATTTTTTCCGCACGCTTTTTCTGCTTTTTAAATAATTTTTTAACTTTTTGGTTTTCCATTGGTCTTCCTTATCTTTTGGATCCAAAAAATTAAGGGAAAGAGATTTTGCGCGAAAAAACGCGTTTTCTTTTATTTGCTTTTGCGAGAGGCACATCCATGCCTCTCGGAAAAGGAAAAAAACGCTTTTTTGTATTTTTTTTTCTTGTGCCAGAGGCACGGTTTTGCTTTCGTGAGAGACATGGTTTTGCCTCCGCGAGAGACACGGTCGTTCCTCTCGAAAACGAAAAAAATGTGTTTTCTGTTTTTTCCCCGTCCGTGAGAGACACGATTTTGCTTCCTCGAGAGACACGGTTGTGCTTTCGCGAGAGGCACGGCCGTGCCTCTCGGAAGCGGAAAAAATGTGTTTTCTATTTTTTTCCGAGAGAGGCATGGTTGTGCCTCTCGAAAACGGAAAAAACGCGTTTTCAATTTTTTTTACTTCTCCAAGAGGCACGGTTGTGCTTTTGTGAGAGGCACGACCGTGTCTCTCGGAAGCGGAAAAGAACGCGTTTTCTATTTTTTACTTTCCGCGAGAGGCACGATTTTGCTTCCGCGAAAGGCATGGTTGTGCTTTCACGAGAGGCACGGCCGTGCCTCTTGGAAACGAAAAAAATGCGTTTTTATTTTTTCCCTTCCGGGAGAGGCACGTTTTGCCTTCGCGAGAGACACGGTTGTGCTTTCATGAGAGGCACGACCGTGCCTCTTTCAGAAAGGGAAAAAAAGTGCTTCTGGTTTGGGTTTTTGTCCTTTTTTTCTAAAACAAAGTCATCAGAACCTATCAACATGTGGATCTAATTTTAAAGATCTCGTTGCGAAGAATTCAATGTTGAAAACGGTTCGAGATTTGAGCGCACAGTTTAAGAGATAAAATATTTTGAATAAACATATATAAAAAGGTAAAACTCCCAGGTTGCGACAAGTAGCACGCATGCAGTGTCCATTTGTCGCAAACTAAGAAGGCAAGAGTGATCTTTGGAAGGAATACTCCTTAATTAGTGATTTCGTTAATTACTGCCAACCACTTTGGCCCTCTACGGTCTGGGTCAGGCTTCATCAAGTTGGACCATTTGACTGTCGCTAGTCCTGGCCATCTCAAGCCCGGCCCTAAAATCCAGGGCCTAGGCCCGATGGACTTGCCCGTGGGACGGGCTTGGGCCTGAGTTTTGAGCCCACCAGCAGGGCCTGAACGGGCTTGGCCTTGGCATATTGACATTTTAAGGAAGAGACCCGGCCCACGGCCCTAAGCCCTAAGGGCTTTTCAGGGCTTTTTACCAGATGGGCTGGGCTTGGGCTTGAAAAATAGGCCCAGTGATAGGGCATGGGCCTCAGTTTTCTACCGTGGGCTTTTTTAGACCCGGCCCAAGCCCGGCCTGGCCCGGCCCATGGCCAGATATAACTGTCGCTCATGGGCCAGTAGTCAGGTTTACGTTCGGGGGCCCGCTGGAACACACACTGTGGACCGAGTCGTGACTGGGAAGACTGGGAGCTTGCTAGCTTGCTTTATTTAATTTAGCCTCTCATATATCTGCCTGTAGTCGTCCCCTTCCCTGTAAACGTAATTAGTACTCCTTCCGTTTCATAATGCAAGACGTTTTAGACATTACAAAAAAACGTCTTACATTATGAAACAGTGGAAATAGTAGATAACACTGTTAATATGAACAGAATGGAGGGAAAAAAGGAATCTGTATGGTTATCTAGGATGTAAAGTAATTAATTATAGAGAGATTAGTTTTCGTCGATTAACTGAAAGGATGCAGTGCGACCCGGTCAGTAGTATCTTTGACATAAAAGGGACTAACCAGGACCGCCCGGGATGAAACTGTCTACGTTCAACAACTCTGTTGTACTCTCTCTCTTTCGGTTTATAAGACGTGCGCGTATCTATAGGTCGTCAATTTGACCAATCTAATACAAGTTATATATTATAAAAAAAACCAATATGAAATTCAGATGTTCTATTTCCAAAACGTATAATTTTTGTGTTATATAGTTTATATTAAGGTTATAAAATTGGCAACCTAGGTATACGCGTAGGACTTGTAAACTAAAACGGAGGTAATACATCCACTCTGGGGTATACGTGATTTCCTACTGCTCGAACTTTTCCGCATTGAATGGAGTCCACCTACCGATCAGCCTTCCTGGATGTGTCAGATTATAGGACTATGGTAGTATGAGCAATGTCGCCGCTTTCCGTGAGTACACCATTTTAACATTGAACAGAATTTGAGTAATGCAGCTTCTTCGTTCACGAAAATTGCGAAGCCTGTATAGAGGTACACTAGCATGTGGTGAAATCTGAGCACTTAATTCAGCCACCAAGCGAAGAACCATGTGCACATCAAGTGCATGCAGAAGCGTGCGCGAAGACCAACTGACTAACCATGAGTAGACATAGAAGTGGCCGTAACCAACGATGTGTATCAAACTGACTGACATTTTTCCGATGCCGCTCATTCTAACTGCAGTGGAGTGGGTGTGTGCCTTGCCGCCTCGTCGAAGAAAGTTTAGCCATAAGGAACGAAGAAAACACGAGGGATACGTCGTGAGGCGAGTTGATCACGGCGGCGCTTTGCTAGCGCTTGATGCTCAACATCCTACTTCAATTCCGCACACAGGCTGACCCAACGAAGAAGGACATGGAGCAAGTGAAAAGAGGGGTGGGACGCACAGGCCATACATGTATTTATGATAATAGACCAGATACGAACTTGAGCCAATGTTAAAGTCTAAAGATTCTCACCACCGAACGTACACCAGTGTTCTTTGTTTTAGAGGATATAAGGGCAACACCACTGGCTCCATCTTGTATTTACCAAAACGAAACCATATCAACCTTCTATGGCACGCGGAGAACGGTAGATTGATGTCTCAGTAGAGAAAAAACAAACCAGAGATAGCAGTACAAACTTTAGTAGATTGTTTTCCTACAGGAAGGTAAAAACTCCTGACATCAAACAGCCTTATACGCTTCATCTCCGGAGCAGTAGATTGTTTTCCTTCTTTCTTTTTGCATCATCTTGTTGATGGTGCGAGGACACTCAAACATCCTGGGAGCACACCGCTATTGGAAGGGACTCTATCTCAGTCGCCTTTTCCTCTCCCACCAATGTATGCAATTCCAGGGAAGTGAAGGAAGTAGCCATCTAGCATAAGAGCATCTTCAACCGATGTCCTATAATTTAGAAGAGGATACGTCCCAGTATCCTTTGAAGGAGCATATTTGCTCTTCTAAAAAAATGCCGTTTCTAACCGATTTTCTATACTAAACTCCCTGCAAAAATTTGCCAAATCTTCCAACTTTCAGTGTACAGACTACATTTTAACTACTTATTTGCACATATTAAATCCAAAAATAATAATTAACATTCACACAATTCAAGTATGTTACAAATTTAAAGATTTCAAACCAAATTATTCAAAATCAAACACACTGAAGGGTTCAAATAAAGTAAAGAGCATGATAAAGCAGAACTATGAAGTGTGCAGATGCCACTGACGCTCAACAAGATCATATTGGAGTTGGGGTAAATTCTCAGTTCTTGATATTGTGATGCGCAGCGAGGAATCTCTGTATCTTGTTTGCATCGTGCTCTGGCTCAATATGGTCCTTGTTAAAAATGTACCGGAAGTTCTCAGGCATGCCTCTCTCATCTTCAGTGACAATGCTATGCATGATGATGCAACATGTCATAATTTGCCGTAGGACCTTGGGGTTTCAATATTCGGCGCTTCTGAAGCATACCAAAAGCTCTCTTTACATCCTTCCTTGTCGACTCTTCACGCATTGTAAAAAATATATCTATTGTTGGACGCGCGATTGTCTTTCCCGTAGTGACCCAGCGTTTACTCACGGTCATTGACAATATAGTTGCAAGGAGGACGGTCATTGACAATATAGTTGCAAGGAGGAGCATCTCCAGCAACTAGCTTAACAAACAGTGCAACACCCCGGTGAAAATTCAAAAAAAAAAAACAAACAAACAGTACAACACATTCAGATCATTATGAGTCAGCCTGGCAATCAGGCTGTCACTAAGACCCATGCCCAAAACAAAACAATTATCAGGTTTATCACCAACCCACGAAGCTGAACCCACCGGGTGACCCAACCCCGATCGGGCACAATACATACCGGGTGACCCAACCCCGATCGGGCACAAGACATACTTATTTTTTTTATTATACAATTCAATTATTTCAACGAAATCTTCTTGGGGAAAGATGCTGTGGCCAAGAGGATTTTGCGCCATGAAATTGCAGACGCACAAGGAGGCAGCCGGCAGCAGCTGTGTTTTATAGAGTCGCTGGTGCTTCGCTTCCCGTAGCTGACCCAGGTGGTACTAAACTATAGCAGTGCATGAACCAGCGACGCCGTGTGTTGTATGGGTCGCTGGCGGTGCCTCGGTTGGGCCGGCTCACTAGTAGAAAACAGGGCAATGATCTAGGCCCGGCCAGCTCATTAGTCCCGGTTCAATCCAGGACCGAGATCAATGGGGGCATTGGACCCGGTTCGTGAGTCGAGGGGCGACGTGGTGGCCATTGGTCCCGTCGTCTGGACCTTTTGGTGGTTGGTGGGACGAAGGGACCAATGGGCCTCGCTCTGACCCATCATTATTGGTCCTGGTTGGTGGGACGAATCGGGACCAAAGGCTTCCTTTAGTCCCGGTTCAAGTCACCAACCGGGACCAATTAGTTGCCTATATATACCCCTCATGAAAGCAGAGCATTTCAGTGATTTGTTTTTCGTGACGGTGAGGGAGAGCTTTGTGGTGCTCTAGCTCACCTCCTATGCACACGAGGTGTTCGATGGAATGCCCGAGCCACACTACTTAAGCTTTCTCCTCTCCAAGCTCGACCTCCAAGCTCCATTTTCCTTAATATTTGTCTAGGTTTAGCGGTCCGTCACGTCCGTCCCGTCTTCACCGCCGTCGATCGCTCGCGCCCGATCTAAATCGCCCGGCACCACCGTGGTGAGCCTCTTGTTCTTATCTTATCTTCTTTACGAAAGGAAAAAATTCTTACTTGTATGTTTATATAGATACTTGTATAATTTTCTTACTTTTATTATTGCATCTTATATAGTGCGATGGTTTTGGTATCCGCCCCCATCTTACTTAATTATATATAATGCACGCAGATGAACCGGAAATGGATGTACGGTTCAAGACACACCTCCGAGTACATTAAGGGCGTGCATGATTTTCTCAAAGTGACTGAGGCAAACAAGCAGAAAGGTTTTATGTGTTGTCCATGCCCTATATGTGGGAATACGAAGTCTTACTCTGACTGGAAAATCCTCCACACCCACCTGCTTTACAAGGGTTTCATGCCACACTATAATGTTTGGACGAGGCACGGAGAAATAGGGGTTATGATGGAAGACGGCGAAGAAGAAGAGTACGATGACAACTATGTGCCCCCTGAATACGGTGATGCTACTGAACATCAAGAGGAACGAGACGATGTGCACGATGATGCTGCAACGGGCGAAGCTGCTGAAGATCAAGAGGAACCAGACGATGTGCCCGATGATGATGATCTCCGCAGGGTCATTGTCGATGCAAGGGGCAATGCGAAAGTCAAAAGGAGAAGCTGAAGTTCGATCGCATGTTAGAGGACCACAAAAAAGGGTTGTACCCCAATTGCGAAGATGGCAACACACAACTCGGTACCGTACTGGAATTGCTGCAGTGGAAGGAAGAGAATGCTGTGCCTGACAAAGGATTTGAGAAGCTGCTGAAAATATTGAAGAAGAAGCTTCCAAAGGATAACGAATTGCCCGACAGTACATACGCAGCAAAGAAGGTCGTATGCCCTCTAGGATTGGAGGTGCAGAAGGTACATGCATGCCCTAATGACTGCATCCTCTACCGCGATGCGTACGAGGATCTGAACGCATGCCCGGTATGCGGTGCATTACGGTATAAGATCAGACGAGATGACCACAGTGATGTTGTGGCGAGCCCCGGTGAAGAGGGTTCTGCGAAGGTGATGTGGTATGCTCCTATAATACCACGGTTGAAGCGTCTGTTTAGAAGCGGAGAGCATGCCGAGTTGATGCGATGTACGGTGAGGACCGTAAGAAAGGCGGGAAGTTGAGAGCACCCACGACGGGTCGCAGTGGAGAAAAATCGAGAGAAGTACGGGATGAGTTTGCAAGTGAGCCAAGGAACGTATGGTTTGCTTTAAGCGCGGATGGCATTAATCCTTTCGGGAGCAGATCAGCAATCACAACACCGCCCGTGACTCTATGTATGTATAACCTTCCTCCTTGGATGTGCATGAAGCGAAAGTTCATTATGATGCGGTTCTCATCCAAGGCCCTAAGCAACCCGGCAACGAGATTGATGTGTACCTAAGGCCATTAGTTGAAGAACTTTTACAGCTGTGGAATGGAAGCGATTATGCGTCGTGGGATGAGCACAAACAGGAGGAATTTAACCTAAAGGCGTTGCTGTTCGTGACCATCAACGATTGGCCCGCTCTCAGTAACCTTTCAGGACAGACAAACAAGGGATACCACGCATGCACGCACTGTTTACTTGACACCGATAGTATATACCTGGCAAGCTGCAGGAAGAATGTGTACATGTGCCATCGTCGATTTCTTCCGACCAACCATCACTGTCGAAAGAAAGGCAAGCATTTCAAAGGCGAGGCAGATCACGTACTTGCTATGGTCAATGATTTACACGTAATCTTTGGAAAGGGTCCCGGCGGACTAGCTGTTCCGAATGACGCTGAGAATCACGCACCCATGTGGAAGAAGAAATCTATATTTTGGGACCTACCCTCTTTGGAAAGACCTAGAGGTCCGCTCTTGATCGACGTGATGCACGTGACGAAGAACCTTATGCGTGAACCTGCTAGGCTTATTGGGCGTGTATGGGAAGACAAAAGATACACACGAGGCACGGGAGGACCTGCAACGCTTGCACGAAAAGAGGGCATGCCTCCAAGCGATATGAAGGTCCCGCCAGCTACGCTCTTACGAAAGAAGAGAAAGAAATCTTCTTTGAATGCCTTTCAGTATGAAGGTCCCGGTGGCTTCTCGTCGAATAATAAATATGCGGAGAAAAAGTTCGAACCTAAAGTCTCATGACTGCCACGTGATTATGACGCAACAGCTTCCTGTTGCATTGAGGGGCTTCTACGAGAAAATGTCCGATTAGACATTGTGAAGCTATGTGCATTCCTCAATGCAATCTCTCAGAAGGTGATCGATCCAGAAATCATACCAAGGCTAAGGAGTGATGTGGCGCAATGTCTTGTCAGTTTTGA
The DNA here is from genome assembly GCA_021605145.1 of Aegilops bicornis. Lineage (NCBI taxonomy): Eukaryota > Viridiplantae > Streptophyta > Magnoliopsida > Poales > Poaceae > Aegilops > Aegilops bicornis. The sequence continues at coordinate 26,725,126 of CM038672.1, forward strand.
GTTGGTGTTCCCACCATCCTTCTTCAATATCATGACGCACGTCCTAGTTCATCTAGTTGTGAGATTGTCATTACGGGCCCGTATTTCTACACAATATGTACCCCTTTGAGAGGTTCATGGCAGTCCTAAAGAAATATATACGTAACGCGCTTAGGCGAAGGAAGCATCTCCATGGGCCATCAAAGCAGAGGATGTCATCGGGTTTTGTGTTGACTTCATTCCTGGCCTTAAGAAGATAGGTCTCCCTAAATCGCGGTATGAGGGGAGACTGACCGAAAAGGCACGCTTGGAAGGGACTCAATAATATGCAGGACGGATATTCTTGGTCTCAAGCACACTACAGTTCTCTGAGAACTCTACCTTGGTGACCCCTTATGTCGATGAACACAAGAGCGATCTGCGCTCCAAACACCCGGAGCGGTCGACGACGGATTACATGTGAACACATCAGGACTTTCAGTAGTTGGTTGGAAGCACGTATCAGAGGTGGCAACACTGTTTGTGATAAGTTGTACTTGTTGTCCAGGGGACCATCTTTGACTGTATTGATTTGGAAAGGATACGAGATAAACCTGCAATGGAGAGGAGGTTGAGAGGGGTGCGGCAGTGGGGCTTATAAACCACAGCGCGCCCCTCTCAACTAGCGAGGTGGGACTAAACTTTGGCCCCGACGCGTGCAACACAGGGGCCTTTGGTCCCGGTTGGTGGCATCAACCGGGACTAAAGAGCATTAGTACGGTTCGTGGCACCAACCGGTACCAAAGGTCGCCGCTTCCCCGCCTTTGGGCTGCCGAAAAAGAGGCCTTTGGTCCCGGTTGGTGGCACCAACCGGGACTAAAGTGAATTAGTCCCAGTTGGTTTCACGAACCGGGACCAATGGCTTTGCTATATAGGCAAACACTTTGCAAAAATTCAGAATCTCATCGCTTGATTGCCCCCAGCGCCGACCCGCCTCCTCGACGCCGCCAGGCTGCTCCACCTCGCCGTCGCCGCCGCCGCCGCCAAGGCCGTCGCCCCCCAACCCGCGCCGTCCTCGTGCTGCCTCCCCGAGCTCAGCGCCGTCCTCGTCGCCCGGCCTCCCGAAACCCGCCTCGTCCCGCGCCCGAGCCTGCCTGCTTGTCGCGCCCACACTGGCGCCTCGCCGCCCACCGTCGCCATCGTCATCTAGCCGCATTTGTGTGAGCCACAAGACCGGCTCTGTTTTTTTTCACTTTTATTAGTTTAAATTTTTGTTCATATATATATATATAATGTATATGCGTATGTATGTGGCTATGTGTATGTAGATGGTCAAAATGTATAAAAAATTGTTCAGAGCATGTTTTTCTTCATATATGTATTTTTTGTTCATATGTGTATTAATGTTTTCATATATGCAAAAGATAGATTTTAGAAAAGTTAGGTTTTTTTCTGTTCATAGATTTTTTGGTGATATTAATTATTGTAGAAATATGCAAATGTTTGTATATTCATATGAACAATGCATTAGGCAAAACCTTTGTTTTTTTTCGAAATTTTCTATTTGAACATTTTTTTTAAACAAGCAATACTAAAAGAATGAGAGGAAAAAGGAAAATGAGAAGAGGAAGAAAGGAGAGGAAGAAGAGGAAAAATAAATAAGAAGAGGAAATAAGAAGAAAAAGAAGAGGAGAAGAAGAAAGGAATAGAGGAGAAGAAGAAAAATTGAAAATTTCTATTTTTCTTCTTCTCCTCTATTCCTTTCTTCTTCCTCTTTTTTCTTCTTCCTCTTCTTCCTTTTCCTTATTTTCCTTTCTCGCCAAGAAGAAAAAGAAGAGTAGAAGAAGAAGAAAGGAATAGAGGAGAAAGAAGAAACTTCAACACGAGTGGGGGGGGGTACCGATACCCCCTCCCCGATAACATTATTTTCCCATGTATATGTATGTCGCGTCGTTGTCGATATAACCCCCTCGAGATAACTTCGACAGGGGCGGTCGATATATATACCCCCTCTCGACCATGATAACTTATACAACGGCAGCATCCCCTCGGCCCTCTCGCTCGACCAAAACTCTCGAGGACACCAAAACCCTAGAGAGAAAACTATGTTGGTCTCCTACCCCCTCCCGCCGCGCCCCTACCCGACAAATTAACTCTCTAGAGGCCACCCAAATTAACCCTTGAAGCGTTGTGTCGAGGCGACCCCAAACCCTAGAGAGAAAACGATGTTGTTCTCCTACCCCCTCCCGCCGCGCCCCTACCCGACAAATTAACTCTCTCCATGCCACCCAAATTAACCTTTGAAGCGTTGTGTAGTGGCGACCCCAAACCCTAGAGAGAAAATGATGTTGGTCTCCTACCCCCCCTCCCGCGCCCCTACCCGACAAATTAACTCTCTCGAGGCCGCCCAAACTAACATGATTCCTTATTGTGATTAGCTAGCTAGTTCTACGTTTGCCACTAATATATATATATATATATATATATATATGTATGTATGTATGTATGTATATATATGTATATATATTTATATCCATCTGTACCATGTTCGAATAATAATTGACATGTTGTAAATATTTGCAGAAACTATGGAGCACTCCCGAGACAAAGAAACAGAAGCGATGTTGGGGCACATAATCGCACAAGGAAGTGATGAAGTTGCGTCATTTCTCAATGACACCGGACTGGGTGAAGAAGAGGGCTATGTTCATGATGGCTTTGACCCATTAATGCCGGTACAAGAAGAGGACTATGTTCATGATGGCTCCGGTGACACAATGGAGGTACAAGCAGAAGGAGACCGTCTTTGTTGCTCCGGTGACCGAACCGAGTCCGCCAGGTATATATTAATTAGTTAAGCCCGTCTTGACTAGTTAATTGATGCATCCATTATTTTGGTATATGTACACATATTAATTACTCTCGTCTTTCTTCCTTATAATTTCTAGCCCTCCGGATCGAGCACAACTTCGTAAGGAGACGAGGCCCAAGAAAAGTTGAGCTCGGATGAAAAGTTTGAGATCATAGAAATCGGCGCTGACGGTGAACCGATTGAACCCATGCGGACAAGGAAGGCATTTTCTGCTCAATGCGGGTTCTTGTTAGGGACAAGATCCCGATCAGCATCCATCAATGGTATAAGCCTAAGGAGGAAGACCACGAGGTGTCTTATGTCAATGATATGCAGAAAGAAGATCTTTGGACTGAGCTGAAGGCAAATTTCACCCTACCGCCAGAAGAGGATCCGGAGAAGCCAGTTAAAGAGCAATTAATCAAGTCTTGTGCTCTTAAGAAGATGGCAACCCTAATCAGGAGGTGGAGGAAAGAGCTGAACCAGTTTGTCGAGAAAGATAAGACACCAGAATTCATCGGCAAATATGAGAAGATCAAAGATCATCGCCCGCATTTGTGGCCCACAAGACATCGGAAAAGTGTAAGAAGATGTCGGTGACAAACAAGAAAAATGCTGCGAAGAAGAAGCTTCACCATCGCACGGGTCGTGGCTACCTCAAAGCCCGGCCTAAGTGGTCCAAGGCTGAGCATGATCTCGCTTGATAAAGGGATCGAACCAGAGACAATGTCTTGGCAGACCGTTGCGGACTTGGTTCTTCGGGCTGGCGGAACCTTGGACCTTGTAACAGGAAGTGCCGGTGGATGGACGAAGCAGCTGCAAATACCGGTCAGAAGCTTCGACACTATATCGATGCAAGCGAGGGACGTTCCTTCCAAACATGGAGAAGGACGAGCTCACAATGGCCCTTGGGAATCCCGAGCACCTGGACGGACGAGGCACGCCAGGCTCCCTTTCGTGGAAGGTTGGTTTTCCTGGACGCAGGGGTTACAAAACCCACGAGAGGAGGAAGAAAGCTGGAGCAGGACCAACTGCAGCGCTGCACGAAAGGGTAATGGGGCTAGAGGAGCGAGAAGCAGCAGATCGCAGCAAGCGACCTGCGAAGCTTCCCCAAGCTACCCGCTGTTGGGGATATTACTCTTTGGGCGTAAACCGCCTATCTGGGCCGGGTTAACTTCATCGATAGTTCAACGGTGTAAAAGCCCAAGAGGCATGAGAGTAAGGGCCCAAGGCTGTAGTCGGTTTAGAACCCGTAGTCTGTAAAACTGCATCGGTATGTAAACTTGTATTGTAAGTTAGGAATAGAGAGAGACCAACCCGGATACGAGTATGAACCGGAGATTGGGACTCTTTGAACCAACGGGCGTCACCCGTGTATATAAGGGGACGACCCGGGGCGATTCAAGGACAGACAACAACAACTCGAGGCCTAGGCGAAGCTTATTTTCTCCCTAGTCATCGATACCACATCAATTCCATCACAACTAGACGTAGGCTTTTACCTTCATCGAAGGGGCCGAACTAGTATAATTCTTGTGTCTTTGCGTCCGCTTTAACCCCTTCAAGTTAACCGGTAGCGATGGCTCCACGACTAAGTCCTTTCATGAGGACATCTGCCGTGACAAAACCACGACAGTTGGCGCCCACCGTGGGGCTATCGCACGATGGTTTGATGATCTTGGAGGGCAAGTTCGAAGGACTCGAAGGCTATGCTATGGGCCGGATGACCAAGAGTCGTCGCGGCAAGCTCTACATCGACGATGCAGGCTGGGTCCCCGAGGCCGGCTCGATTGAGCACGGGTACCGGGTCCCCTTTGGTGGCATACACGTTTTCATCGGCAAGATCGGTGAGCCAGGGCCTGAGCCGGACATCTGCACCGACCCCATCGAGACGGCTCAGCGTACGAGACCTGCCCAGGTTAAACCGGCCGTGAAGCGTGCCTTTGTGGGAGTCGTTCATGGAGGAAGCTATGAGGGCGGATCAGAATCTGGTGGCGAAACCGTCGTCTATTCTGACGACAAGTCGTCGACTGGAGAAACTGAATCTCTATATCAGCTACAAGATGGCCGGATTGGGGGCTGTTCCAATGGTGACCGTATTCTGGACCCCTCTGATCTGCCCAACCGGGTTGGAATATTCATGGCCGGTACACAAGCAGTGCTTCACTCTTCGACCGCTGCGGCAATGGTTGCCGGTTCAACAGCGGCAACGGCTGCCGGGCGAGGAGGCCTGTCGCCCGCCGGCTCAAGTTTTATCGTAACTATTCGATGCGTTGGCTGTGCTCATGGCAGAGGTTAACCCGGCGGACCAGGACGCTCATAACACGGAGATTGCGAAGGTGAAGGAACAAATGACTCAGGCTAAAGCGGATCTGGCAGCAGCAGACGCCAGGATGACGGCAGAGCGGGCCGCTTTAGATGCGCAGGCTTATAGGCTCATCTTTGGATCGAGCGCGTCACATGAAGTCATGAAGAGGAAATACAGATCCTGTTTGCCTCCGTCTTGAGAGGGAAGAGATCTCTTCAACACCCGGGCGGGAACGAGTAATCCGCGGTGGTAAACCGGCGGAAGCACTGGACGGGCGCGCAGTTCAGCCCCGCGTAATAGATCTACCTCGCCATAATGCCAGTACGCCTCAGGCTATGCAAACACCTCCAGGTCACTACTCCAACCCGATGGATAACCTTGTTGCAGCTGCGGCACGGCTGGAGGCTATTCCAATTGAAGGCGATTCACCACAGGCAGTAGAGACGCGTCGGGTCAAGGAGCTCCTTAGGACAGCTTTGGTCCAACAGGAAGCATATTCGTACAGCTGCGACTGAATCCACTCTACCCCCCGCCCAAGCCGGAGCTATAGCAGGCACGTGGATGAACTGGCCGTATCAAGTAATGCACGGTGTGGTGCGCCCCGTGGCAACAACCCGGCAGGTGGCGTCGACAACGCTCAGGAGGTGGTGGACCGGGCCCGAGCACGCACGGAGGCCGAGTTAGCAAAGACAAAGATCAGGCTTATCAGCCTACGCCGGTTCGTCCGACCATCTCGGTCGAGCCTGGGGTTACCTCTAGCTCTTTGGGGGTGCCTTGCCTCGTTCCCGCTTTACGCAATGTGCGCTTGCCCAAAGACTTCAAGGGTCCACGCAAGGTGCCAAATTACACTACCGATTTAGCTCCCGAAGCATGGATAGAAAGTTATGAGATGGCCATGGAGATGCTGGATGTGGATGAGGCCGCGTGTGCAAAATACTTCACCATGATGCTCGAAGGCACGACCCATACTTGGTTGAAGAGCTTGCCACCCAATTCTATCAGTTCATGGGCCCAGTTGCGGATCCGGTTTATCCAGAATTTCAAAGATACATGTAAGCAGCCCATGTCCGTAGTGGACTTGGCGGCTTGTGTCCAGGGGGAAGGGGAGTCAACAACCCATTGGGTACGCCGCGTTTCGGAAATCTTGCACTCGTCAGACCGGATCAACACTGACTCTGCGATCTTGACCCTGGAGGGCAATTGCCGGTTTAAGCCTTTGAAGTTGAAGTTGGGGCGCATGAAGCAGTTTTGTAATGACATGGGCACTCTCATGGGCGCTTTAGTGAAGTATGCTGATTACGATAGTACCAAGGATCCCGAGTCCGATGATGACGAGACAGGAAGGAAAGAAGAACAGCAACTCAAGGGCCAACAACATCACTCGGCAGGTAATGGTGGAGGCAAGCGTAAAGCGAATGGCAACATGGACTTCGTAGCCAACACCAACGCGCAGGACAAGGGCCAGCGGCGCAAGGGTAAACAGCCGAATCAAAGTGGAGCGCCTAATCCCAATCCGGACCGCTTGAACTATCTGTTGAATCAACCCTTTCCGAAGCATGGGACGAAAGAGATGCCAGCAAACCACCTCTGGAAGGATTGTTACATTATGCAGGATTTCAAGAGTTCCAATGCTTTCCAGTATGATCAGGGTTCCGGCGGCGGTTCAGGATCCGGGCCGGGTTACGGCGGAGGAAATTCCGGTTCAGGATTTAATGGTAATCCGGGCGGACATAACAATCAGAACAATCAAAATAACCAAGGTGGTTACAACCAAGCAAAGCAGTTGGGTTATCGAGCAACCCAAAGCAGTTGAATAGTGGGCAGTACCATGTCTTCACCACCAGCTTAGACAAGCGAGACCGGAAGCTTGAGCGAGCAAATAACGCTGTTGAACCGGCCGTGCCTCATTACCTACGCTGGTCGAGCAGCCCATTGTATGGAGTAGAGAGGATCATCCTCCCGGGTTGAGAATCCGGGACAACTAGCCCTGGTGGTGGCACCTCAGGTGGGAGGTTGTAAGTTCACCAAGGTGCTCATGGATGGAGGGAGCAGCATCAACATCCTGTACTATGAGACCTTCCGTCGTATGGGGTTAACAGATAAACATCTCAAACCGTCCAATACAGGTGTTCCATGGTGTGGTACACGGCAAGTCAGCATATCCGGTTGGTAAAATAGCTCGAAGTGGCCTTTGGAGATGAATATGACTCGATCGGAAACATTGACGTTTGAAGTGGTGAAAATCCAAAGTCCATATCACGCCTGTTTGGGCGGCCGCTTATGCCAAGTTCAGGGCACGGCCTTGTTATATCTATTTGTAGCTCAAGATGCCGGGTCACAAGGGGACAATAACGGTTCATGGGAGCCGCAAGATCGCTTTGGAATTTGAGGAAGGTGATGCGGCTTACGCAGAGTCGGTTTGTGCCACCGAGGAGCTGAAGTATTATAAGGACAATGTTGATCTGGCGGACATGACTCCGTTGAAGAAGCCAACTGCAGAGCATGATCCGGCCCTGAAATTCAAATCGGCAGCTGAGACTAAGCTTGTTGACTTCGTGCCTGGCGATTCGTCCAAGCAGTTCAGATCAGTGCCAACTTGGATCCGAAATAGGAAAGCGCGCTCATCGAGTTCATCCGTGAGAATCGGGACATTTTTGCATGGAAGCCTTCTGACATGCCAGGTGTACCGAGAGAACTTCGAGCACACTCTTAATGTTGATCCCAAGTACAAACCGGTGAAGCAGTTTCTCCGCCGGTTTAACGAAGAAAGGCGTAAGGCCATTGGAGAGGAGGTGGCCAGGCTCTTAGCAACTGATTGACGACTTGAAGGAAACCTTTGACAACCTGCGGGTTTACAACATGATGCTCAACCCGGCCAAATGTGTTTTTGGTGTTCCGGCAGGGAAGTTATTGGGTTTTCTCGTGTCCAACAGGGGAATTGAAGCTAATCCGGAGAAGATTACGGCTATCACCTCCCTGGCTAAACCGAAGTGTATTAATGATGTCCAGCGTTTGGCAGGCGGATTGCCTTGTTGAGCCGGTTTATCAGCCGCCTCGGAGAGAAGGCCATCCCTTTGTACTAGATGTTGAAAAAGACAGATCAGATTGTCTGGAGTCCAGCCGCCGATGAAGCGTTGGAGGACTTAAATCGGCAATTGTCCAACCCACCTGTGCTCGCCGCTCCCATTGACAAGGAGCCGCTCCTGCTATATGTTGCTGCTAATGCCAGGGCGGTCAGCGTGGCCATTGTGGTGGAGCGGAAGGAGGCAGGGAAGGAGCATCCGGTTCAACGTCCGGTTTATTATATCAATGAGGTACTTATCGAATCTAAGCAAAGGTACCCGCATTGGCGAAAGCTGGTATATGGAGTTTTATGGCAAGTCGGAAGCTGAAGCGGTATTTCCAAGGGCACCCCATCACGGTGGTCAGTTCTGCTCCCTTAGGCGATATCATACATAACCGGGAAGCGACTGGCCGGATTGCTAAGTGGGCTATAGAGCTTGGGCCGCACGGTCTGAAATACGTGCCTCGGACGGCGGTGAAGTCTCAAGCACTTGTGGATTTCATTAATGATTGGACGGAGTTGCAAGCACCTGAAGAAAAGCCGGATCACACATATTGGACCATCCATTTTGACGGATCCAGCAATTGGAGGCTCGGGGCTGGAGTCGTATTAACTTCCCCACGAGGTGACAAGTTTTATTACGTTCTCCGCTTAATGTTCCCTTGTACTAACAATGCAGCTGAGTATGAAGCCTTGCTCCATGGTCTCCGGATGGCTAAGGAGATGAATCTAAGCCGGGTTAAGTGCTTCAGTGACTCGGACCTAGTGGCTCAACAGGTGTCTGGCACTTGGGATTCAAAGGACCCACTCATGGCTGCATATCGTCGTGAGGTGGATATTGTCGCAGGTCATTTCAAGCGTCGGAAGAATGAAGCGGCGGACGCTTTAAGCCGGTTGGGGTCTCAGCGCAAACCGGTCCCGCCCAATGTTTTTCTGGACGTGCTGCACAACCCGTCGGTCAAGCTCCCTGGTGAAGCGGATTTGGCTATTCCTGATCCGGAGGCTCAATTGGTGGTAGCTCTGCACATCACTCCGGATTGACGCTTCCTTATCTGGCGTACATGAACCGGGGCGAGTTACCAGAAGATGAGACGTTGGCCCGGCAGATAGTTCGGCGATCTAAGTCTATGACCATTGTTAATGGCGAATTGCATCATTGCAAAGGTGTCGAGGCGTTTCAACGCTGTGTGTCCCCTGAGGAAGGTTGTGAAATATTGCAGGAGATCCACGAAGGAGATTGTGGTCACCACGCCGGTTCAAAATCCTTGGGGGCTAAAGCGTTCCGCCACGGTTTCTATTGGTTGACTGCCCATGCTGATGCGGAAGATCTGGTCAGACGATGTGATGGTTGCCAAAAGTTTTACAGTCGTGCTCATGTACCGGCCGAAGATTTGAGGATGATTCCAATTACTTGGCCGTTTGCGCATTGGGGGGTGGATATGGTTGGACCTTTTAAAAGGTCCAAGGACAAAAAGACCCACCTCTTGGTGGCGGTTGACAAATTTACAAAGTGGGTGGAGGCAGAACCTGTTAGCAAGTGTGACGCAGCTACGGCGGTTCAGTTCATCAAAAAGGTGATTTTCCGGTTTGGCTTTCCACACAGTATCATCACAGATAATGGTACCAATTTGTCCAAAGGTGCCATGAAAGAGTTCTACGAACGTGAGCACATCCGGCTTGACGTTTCTTCAGTAGCTCACCCACAGTCCAATGGTCAAGCGGAAAGGGCTAATCAACAGATCTTGAGAGGCATCAAGCCCCGTCTTATGTTCCCTTTGCAGAGGACACCGGGTTGTTGGGTAGAAGAGCTACCGTCTGTGTTATGGAGTATAAACACTACGCCTAACAGATCCACGGGATACACGCCGTTCTTTATGGTCTATGGAGCGGAGGCGGTTCTCCCCAGTGACATCCATCATGACTCACCTCGTGTGGCAGCTTATGTTGAAGCGGACAATGAGACGGCACGGCAGGACGCTTTGGATCGGTTGGATGAAGAGTGTGACATAGCAGCTGCCCACTCGGCGATTTACCAACATGATCTTCGTCGTTACCATAGTCGCCGGGTCAGAACCAGAAATTTTCAAGAAGGATATTTGGTGCTTCGGCTCATCCAAGACCAGACTGATATGCACAAGCTATCCCCACCTTGGGAGGGACCTTTCGTGGTCAGCAAGAATCTGCACAACGTGGTCGCATTATCTCGATCGATATTCGAGAGCATAAAGACTCACGACGTCGAGGAGGAGGAGACCAACAGGCCGTGGAACATAGCTCATCTTCGGCCTTATTATACCTTAGCCATCGGCTCTACTTATGTACATATTATGACGGTGTATATATTATGAATAAAGTAATAAACCGGAGCCTCAGCTGAAGCGGGGTATCTGTTTTGTTACATCATGTGTGGTTACATGGAGTTGTTCTGTCTTAAAGTGGCCTCTGGTTTACCCCCTGAGTTTGCTTTTCAAAAGCTTTCTGATATCACTTGGGGGCTTGGTCGTGTCCGAACCAATGCAACACCTTTTGATAGGCGAAAGCCACGGATCACTTGGGGACATGGTCAAGTCTGAACCGATCACGCCTCTTGATCGGCCTAAGGCCATAGAGTCACTTGGGGCTTGGTGAACCCGAACCATTGCCACGCCACTTGATCGGCATAATGCCACGGTTTCAGTTGGGGACTGGCTGACTTGAACCATGGCTACACCTTATAGGGAGCTTGGTCGTGTCCGACCACGGTAACACCATCCGATCGGCTCAAGAAAGCCTTCCTTTTTGCAAACGGTTTATCATTGCCTTTGTTTCCATGTTTTTTCATAACTATCATTTGATTTTTGTTGCGTTTCTTAAACCGACAACATTTTTAAACCGGTTCAAACTGTCAATTGACGGAATTCGGTCCATTTTTAATCCGGAGATAATTCTTCCGGTTTGAATTTCTGTTAACATCCCATTATGGAGTAACAGGGGCTTATCATGATCCGCACGGTTTACATATGGTAAACCGGCATTATAAACACAGGAGCTGTTTTCTCCTTTTGACGGTAAGGGTATATACAACCTCCGCTTCAAGATTGGCTAAGCCAACTTTATGCCCAGCGATGGCAGGTATTTTGTATCTCAAATTTTGATTATATACCTCAATATTTCATTTCATATTTATATGAACGTCACAAGCCGGCTGGCGGCACAAAACTGCCGTGGCGGTTTAAGATTTTGAGATTGCAGGCAATATAAAGATTGAAAGTTTCGATCATTCAAGCAAAAGTATCAGCACCTATGCGCGAAGGCATATTAAAAGCAAGAGTGTTGGCTATCCTATTACAAGGCAACATGGTGCCCAAATAAGATCATTGTGTCTTGGCGGAATAAAATGAAACAGCTATTCAAACCGGCTTCCGGTTCATGCTGGCTCGCCGCCCCGGTCTGATGGTTGTGGGTCGTCCTGCGCCGCTTGACCTCTTCATCTCTACTCATTCTTTGAAGTCAACAGTGGTCGATCGATTCCCATTAAAGCTTGAAAGACAGCCTCTTCATGGGTCAGGGAAGATGGTTCAATATCAGGAGCGTAAGTATGCTTACGGATCGGAGGGATCAGGTTCTCCGCTTCGGGAATAGGTGCAGCCACTCACTTGTTCTGATCGTCATATTGAGCTTGATAACACGACAAGTTTGCTTCTTCGGCCAATTGGCAAGCCAGAGGACGCACTGCCCGGTTTATCGCTCTCAGATCATCTTTGTTGAACTCTGAACCGTCTTCCTTCAGACTGGGATAGCCCTGAGCTGCCTCAATTGGATCGAAATCTGGCACCCATGCCTTTGCCCGGATTAAGGCGTTAATGGCGCCCGGTTAAAGCGGCACATTTCTTCAGCTCTTCAATCCGGGCGGGAAGCATTGACAACCTCCTAAGGGTATCTTGGATTAAGGAGGGTCTTGGATTGTTATGTGATGCGATGGAGATGATCCGCTGAGCTCCAGTCTGACTGCTCTATTAAGGTATAGGCAGCCTTCAATTTCTTCTGAACATCTGACCCCAAGTGACCAATGCGTGTGCCTACAGCATGGCAAGAGAAATCACAAACCGGACTTATCATAAGAAGGTCAAGATTATCATAGAAGCCAAAGGAAGCTTACCAAAGATGGCAGCAGTCATGGAATGCACTTGCCGCTTCACGCTGGTCAGCTCATCTACCACCGGTTTAAGGGCAGCTTGACATTTTCAACCTTTTGGTTAAAGCGGCCTTTTCAAAGATCCCACCGGCCCGGCCAGGACTTGAACCACTCCTTGAGCTGCTCCATGGTAGTCAAGATGGTTTTCAGCTCATCCTTGGCCTTGGAGGTTTCGCTTGTTGAGACTTGATTTTCTTGAAGATCATTGATTTGGGAGGCTTGTTGGCGTATCTCATTCTGCAACAAAAAGGGAGCATGTTAATATCTTCATTGCAAGTCCCAAATGCATAACCAGTCATACACATGGCACTTGGGGGCTAATGCATATTGGATCTTCGTCATCGATAAAATCACAAAGTCCCAAGCTCAATACAGGTATTCAACTTGGCACTTGGGGGCTAATGGCTATTTGCTCGAACATGTTCTGATGCGGCGATATAAATTACAGTCCCGGTTTAACTATACTAAGTTGAACCGGCCCTTGGGGGCTACATCAGTGGTTTCTGAAGCATTAAGTTTATGCTAAGTCCTGGTTTAACTATACTAAGTTGAACCGACCCTTGGGGGCTAGGAGAGTTAACAAAAATTGAAATATCCAAGCAGGAAAAGAACATGGAAGTTACCTCGAATTTTTCTTTCATCATCTTCACCAGGCCAGCTTCATAATCGCTCTTTGGTATACAGCCAGTTCAAGTAGCGAATGAAGGTCTTGGGGGTTCAGAGGCGTAAGTTACGGATCAACATCCCACTTGCCCTTGCTCATAGTGGCAAACTCTTCTTTGGCGAGAATGTTTGGATAAAGCATTTGGATTACCCGGTTCGCTGTGGCCAAAGCCGATAATCATGACATCATCGTCCTTGGTATCACCGGTTTGACCCGAAGCGGTCGGTTTGTCGGAGCGGATTGGGTGGTGGATTTTTCAATCCGGGTCGGGCTTCTGGGCTGGTCAGCAGGAAGGGCGGTGTCAACAGGCCTTTCTTCAGCAACAACATCATCATCTTGCTATGGCGGATCATTTGGTGTGTCTTCACAGATGGCCGCTTCAAGATTTGGGGCGTTGTCCGGTTCAGGGGCAGTCTCTTCGTCGGCCGCTTTATCCAGACGAGCCTTTTTGCTCGGCCTAGGCTTGGCCCTGAAAAGGCACAACAACAGTCAAATACGGCATATACTACACAATGATGTAGTAGAAACAATATGAAAGGTATAACTTACCCAAGCACCGTTTTAAGTGGTGGCAGCTGAGTGGCTGATGACTCGCCAGATGAGGAGTGGGAAGTGACACGATAATCGGAGTCGACGGATTAAGGGTTGTGAAAACAGCCTGCTTTAGGATAAGCGACAAGCAAATTAGAGACCTCTGAGCAGCGTTTCGAACTAGACTGTTCGGTAAACCGGTGGAGGTAACTACCTGGCCGCTATGCCGAGTTGTGCGGCGAGCTTCATGTTGTTGAGTCTTCATAAGAAATTTGGGATCCAAGTAAGCAAGGGGATGAGAAAATTTAATTTTCCGGTTTGCCCGACGGTTTTTTAGTGAAGGCAAAGGATTTGAGTCAGAGAAGAGAATAGTTACCTCTACAACATCAGCATTACTGGTTTCAGCATCATCCTGACAAACATCATCATTAATTAGGCGTGTGAAAAGTAAGCCAAGCGAATCAAGTTCTACCTCAAGGTCCGGATTACCCACATCATCGTCCACGGCCGGATCAGAGGATGCAGTGGTTTTCCTCTTATGAGCAGTCTTCTTGACAGCTTTGGTATTTTGCCGGATTGTTTTTTCCGGTTTGTCTGGTTTCTCTTGTGGACGTTTCTTACTCCAGAATGGATCATCACCCTGATTAAGCAGCAGTTGATGTTAAAAATGATGCCAGAAATAGCAGTAATATATTCAGTAAAAAATAATCAGAAGTCTTACAGATGGCGGTTTGTTGGTAGCACAGAAGGGGAGCAGACCGGCTTGGGCACAGAGGTGTTCCGGTTCATTCAACATTTTCTTCACAGCCTCGGTGACCTCATCATCGGTGAGCTGGATATTAACGTGTCGGAGGGGGTCGTCGACACTACCAGTGTACTCACACATTAAACCGGAGCGCTGGGAGAGGGGCAATATGCTCCATGATATCCAACAGCGTGCGAGATCAATTCCGGTTAAACCGTTGGCCATGAAGGCTCTGAGCTTGGAGAGTTGAGGAGCATATTTACTTCTCTCATTGGCAGTTAATCTTTGCAGAAAGGGATGTGTGTTACTGAGTCGCTCCGGACGAAAACCGGGCAAAGGATTCTCATTGGCAGGTGAAGTGTCTCTGCAATAAAACCATGTTTGATTCCATTCTTTGGGGTGGCTATGCAGTTTGAAATGAGGATAAGTGACCTCCTTTCTTTTTTGAATCGCCACACCACCCAATTCTGTGTTGGGCCCGTCAGTGAATTCTGTGCGGCGGTTTAGATGGAAGCAGTCTCTAAACAGTTCAACTATAGGTTCTTCTTGAAAGTATGCCTCACAGAGCACTTGGAAGTGACAAATATTGGTAACAGAATTGGGGCCCGTATCTTGTGGACGGAGTTGAAAATTGGCTAACACATCCCGGTAAAATTTTGAACTGGGCGGATTGAAACCCCGGGCTAGGTGATCTGGGAAAACTACAACCTCTCCTTCTTGAGGTGTGGGTGGACATTCTTTGCCAGGAACCCTCCAATGGATAGTGTTTTTACTGCCTAAAGCACCAGTCAGGACCAGATTGTTTAATTAAGTTTCGGTGACACGGGAAGGAGCCCAGTTGCACTCATATACTTGTTTGGCCATCTACAAATATATATATATATATATATATATATATATATATATATATCCGGTTCAAGAAATGTGATGGGACAAAGAGAGAACCGGTGTACAATGCTAAATCGGAGACAAATACGTCTAAACAGGAGTTCTATGAAGCGGCGATTATGCAGTTAAGGAGGTGCAGCGGTTCAAAAAGGGGACTAATGGTGTATACCGGTTTATCTAATTTTTTCTATGTTAAGTTAAACCGCCTGGTCTAAGGTCTAAATATTGAAGGCTAAGTGTGCAGAAACAGGTTTCGCAAGATTCCTCTACAACGAAGGATCTGAAGCCAGATCAGAAAAGAAGAAAAATATCCAAAAAGGAATACAGCAGAGCAGTATTGATGCAATGAGCAGAGATGATGTGCGAGATCTATGGACGTGAGCACGAGACTACAGGCGGATGCTAAAAGCTACTACTAATCAGAGCAAGGTGTCACAGATCTATCCAAGAGTCTGGTATGAGCATGAACAGTTCATGGAGCACGGCAAGAACAAGAAACCCTAGAACGGATCTAGGTCGAGGGGAACCGAGGACCTACCTGAGTTGAGGAGATGCGGAAGAGTCTGCGTTTCTGCAGTGCGTTCAAGTTGATGCAACGGCTCAAGGCAGTGCAGAGGTCGACGGCGGCGCGGAGCTCCGAGGCTAGCAACGTGAGGAAGACGAAGAAAGGGGACGAGAGGGGAGAAAAGGAATGACCCTTCGGTCCTATTTATAAGGCAAGATACCTGTCAGGCGCGTGAATCAAGGAACCACAAATCTAGGAAGCAGAGCTATCGCCTCGATTATTGCGGATCTGTTAAACAAAGAAGATATCGTGAATGCTATCTTTATGGGGACGTCATGCCGGTTTACAGCAACCGGAGAAGGTGACATCACGGCGGTTCAACGATTTCAAGAAGGTATTTGAAGATGAAGGTTTTTTATCAAGGATTGACATGAACCTGTTCAAATCAATCTGGGGCCTAATGTTGGGGATATTACTACTGGGCGTAAACCGGCCTATCTGGGCCGGGTTAACTTCATCAGTAGTTCAACGGTGTAAAAGCCCAAGAGGCATGAGAGTAAGGGCCCAAGGCCTGTAGTCGGTTTAGAACCTGTAGCCGTAAACCGGCCTGGTATGTAAACTTGTATTGTAAGTTAGGAATGGAGAGAGACCAACCCGGATACGAGTATGAACCAGAGATTGGGACTCTCTGAACCGACGGGCGTCACCCGTGTATATAAGGGGACGACCCAGGGCGATTCAAGGACAGACAACAACAACTCGAGGCCTAGGCGAAGCTTATTTGCTCCCTAGTCATCGAGACCACATCAATTCCATCACAACTAGACGTAGGCTTTTACCTTCATCGAAGGGGCCGAACTAGTATAATTCTTGTGTCTTTGCGTCCGCTTTAACCCCTTCAAGTTAACCCGTAGCGATGGCTCCACGACTAAGTCCTTTCATGAGGACATCTGCCGTGACAAAACCACGACACCCGCCATCTCAGCGGAGAAGCAGCGTAGCTTCCACCGAGCTGCTTCAGCCGGAGCATGTTTTGATGGCTCCTGTCAGCTATCCCGTGGATGGTATCACGGAGTCTCAAAGTTGCCACATTATGGGGCGATGGATGACTTTGAAGGTCAAGGCGGCTGTTGGCCAAGTTTATCCTAGTGGACCCGGCACAACTTATCATTGCCAGCCGATTCCAGAAGGATATGCTAACGTGATGGTGGATGAAATAACGGAGGGATTTGAGGACCTCCCGCTTGACCACCCTACCGGTGAAGGGGAGACTAGGCTGGGTTCTGCTCTGAAGACTCCATGCCTATGGCGGAAGGAGCTCATCAACCTTTCGAACTGGACGCCTCCGCCTCCTCCTCCTCCTCCGGCGAGTCACGGCACTCCGCCTCCTCCTCCGGCGAGTGACGATCAGGGCACGCATGGCGGCACTCCGCCTCCTTCTCCGCCTGCGCCGGCGCGCCCGAGCAGCGAGCTTCCTCCTTCTCCGCCTGCGCCGGCGCGCCCGACCAGCCAGCCTCTTCCTTCTCCGCCTCGTCAGCAAGGGCGGAAGAGACCCGCCGCCGCTCCGGCTGCTCCGGCGCGTCGTAGTCCTTCTCCTACGCCTCGTAAGCAAGCAAAAAAGAAGACATCCGCTCTGCTTTCCGCGGCGTCTAGCAGTACAGCGCCAAAGGCGGGAGGAATACAGATACGGTCCTTCTCTCAAGACTCGGAGAAGTTACCGTCTGAGAGGACCGAGGAGGAAAACGAAGATCCCGCAGATGAAGTGGATCCGTGAAAGACCGCCGGGAAGTACTTGTCGAGACATCAAAGAGCAAAAGAACGAGCAGCTAAGAAAAAATTGACCAGCTCGGTGAACAAGCAAACCAATCGTGCCCCCGCTCAATGTGTCTAGCGGCAACATCATCGCTAATGTTCCGGGATGGTGGCGGTTATGGCAATCTACAAGATTACCTGCTCGACGATGCACTTCACGAATACATGAAGGTGGACGAACACAGATCTGATGCGGGAAGCCTCTCACAAAGATGAAAAATCTCTAACAACGATGATGCGAAGATTCCATACTTGGTACATGAAAACCTGCAGAGAGTCTGGGGGGGACGAATTGTTTGTATTTGAACATTAAAGAGGAGCACGACCTCGTTGGACCTGATCTGTTGTGTGTTCCATTTGAGGAGTTCTTCGAGTTCTTCAATCAAAAGGCCCTCGATAAATTAACGATCTTTTGCTACTGCCTGCAAGTACTATTTATGTCATTAAGTCTCTATATATAGCTCGGCTCTTTCATTGCATGTATTTATAATTAATTATCCTCAATATATTATGCAGATTGAAGATCGTCGAGTGCAAAAAAAATGAGATCTATGATATTGGTTTCATTAACACAAATATCATAGATGTATTTCTGGTTGAAAAGCACGTCAAAGAGGCCGAGGACAACTTGCTAGTTGATCAAAAATCAAAACAAAGATACCATACTCTTTCCTTATAACGGCAAGTGAGTGTTACTGATCGTTTGCATATTCGGTTTCCCTTATTACTTGAGCGAGGTTATAGTAATGTAATTGATGAGTTATGCATGCGTAAATGCGCATGTTCCACTATATTCTTACGGAGATTAAGCTTGAGCGTGGACTAGTAACCGTCTTAGACTCGAGACGGAAAGATCCCAAAGACCTATGCGGACATGACGGAAATGCTCAGCAAGTAAGTTCAATTAACCGATTATTATCGCACCATAGCGACAACTTTTTGTTCATTTCCTGATATCTCAAGTAATAATAATTATTTTCTTTGTCTTGCAGGGTTTGGAAACAGTTCACCGCATAAAAGCTCCGGGACTGCCAAGGAGCTGCGATATATATACCAAAAGTAAGTACTCTTGGCTAGCTAGTTGTGCGCATCTCCCGTTGATTCTATAGCTATACTTTCATCAATGCCATTTATAATGCTTCATTATCAATTTGATTGACCTCTATTTCTCGTAAAGTGCTTGTGGCAGGAACAAGGGAATGATTTCTGTGGATACTACGTGTGCGAGTTCATCTACAACGCGACTTTTAAGAACAAGCGGGGCTACTCTCCAAGACAATATGAAGTGCGTAAGCAATTAATAATATATTCACAATTTCATTTTATTACACCATCATTTATGTTGAGTTTCATTCATATATATGTATTAATTAACCCCCTTCTTCAAATTAGACGTGGCAGACGCGGAATGCACTCCTAGAACCAGATCGCATTAAAGCAACTCAAGAGGAATTGGCGGGATTCATTCTTGACCACGTCATCAATAAAGCCGGAGAATACCATGTGGAAGTTGATTTCAAATGCTAGGGGACTGTAATTGAGGGATCTTATATATTGTACATGTATGTAGCCAGTAGCGTCGGACGTACATGATACGAAAACTTGTTTTAAATTGTTCGACCAATCTCTCAGAGAAGGAGAGGTCGATCGATCATTTCTCTCGGTATGCATGACGAACTTCTGTACTCGATGGTTCCCTTCATTTTCTTACTAGCTAGCGTGTCGAGGGCTATATGTATATAGTACGTAGCGTCGACCAAGCACGGATGAAAGAGAGGACACTTCTCTCTATTAATTAGCTAGCTAGCACAATACATGAAACACCTAAATTAACCCCCAAAAGCCCCAACCCTCGCCCCTTTCAAAAAAAAACAAAAACCCCAACCACAGGAATGCTGACGCGTGGATGCCTATTGGTACCGGTTGGTGCCACCAACCGGGACCAAAGGCCCTACTGGGCTCGGCAAGACCGCCACGTGGAGGACCATCTGTCCCGATTCGTGTTAGAACCGAGACTAAAGGGGGGAGGTATTAGTAACGACCCATTAGTCCCGGTTCATGAATCGGGACTAAAGGCCCTTACGAACCGGGACTAATAGGTGTTTTCTACTAGTGGTTGCTTCTTTTTTCCAAACGTGAAGCCCATAGCCTTGTTTTCCATCATTGTTGTTGGTACGACCGACCTACACTTTGACAGTACACGGACACATTGGCCACCACCCCCGCGTGAGGGGAAAATCTTCCCCTAGGGTTTTCCTAGGGTTCCACCCATCCTCTGGCGATCTTGCCAAAGTCCACGTAAAATCTCGTCGGATCGTCGGATTTTCTGATAGACAGCGAGATCTACTACTGCTCGGCAGGTTTGCGCGGGTGCATGGCTGAATCAGAAGCGAAAGTGTTGGAGAACCAGGGATAGCTCGGGCGGTGGCGGCAGATGTGGCGATAGCGTCTGGTGGAGCGATGAGATATGAGGAGGGTGAGGGGGTTCGGGAGGTGGGAGTAGAGGAGGATGCAGGTAGAAGGGCAGGGAGGGGGCGAAGGTGGGGGGATTTGACGGATGGAGAGGAAGACTACAGAGATGATGTCGGTGCTGATTCAGATCTGGAGAACGAATTTGCGGGGATGAGGCTGCACGGGAAGGAGGAAGAAGATCTTGACTTCTCGGCGGAGGTAGATGATCTGGTGAAGGATGTCCGCTGGCTTGCACTGTTCCGGGTTCATACCACCAAGCCTTTTAGTCATGCGGCGCTCCTGACCCAGATGCGTAATGCATGGACTGCAGCTCAAGGAGTCACATTCAATGTCAAGGGGCCCAATCTCTTTCTGGTCCAGTGTCACTGCCTCAGGGATTGGAGGAAGATTATGGAGGAAGGCTCGTGGCTGTTTCGAAGGGCCCCGGTAGTGCTTCAGGAGTATGATGGCTTCTTGGATGTCAATGAGTATAAACTCAACATGGTACCGGTTTGGGCTAGGGTAAAAGGCCTGCCAGATAGTCTGACAAGGAAGCAAGAGCTTGCTGAAAAAGTAGCGACAAAGGTTGGCGATCCTCCTTTCAATGTGATCGTCAACGAGGGGCGCATCAACCCAGCTAGCACCCTGCGAGCGAGGGTGTTTGTTGACGTGAATATACCGCTCGTGCGTTTTGTTCATATAACTTTGAAGGAACGGAAGAAATACAATGTCTTTTAGGTAAAATTGCCGGACTTTTGCTTTGCGTGTGGCCTTATGGGGCATCTTGCTGAAGAATGCGGGGATGGTGTGCATGACCCGAGATCCTTTGAATGGGGGGAGTGGATGGTGTGGGAACCGGAGATGCCAGCTGCTCAAACCTATGGTGTCCTGGGGAGAGGCGACGGTGGAGCTAGAGGAAGAGGTCGGGAGTCAGGTAGAGAAGATGGGGGGAGGGGGGGTAGAGGATGAGGGGGATCGGCAGGTGGAAGAGGTAGGGGAGATGCAGCGGGGGCTAGTCACCAGCACCACAACGCATGGACATAGAAATCATTGGTGACAACCCTGAACGTGTTGAGAAGGGAGCTCACAAACGGCTGGTGAATGCGGATGGTTCACTTACTATTAGCGGGCAGCCAGTTTCAAACCTTGCTGGCAAGGTCGCTGGGACGGTGAAGCTACTTGAAGGTGCTACCCCGAGCTCAAGCAATAGTGCTACGGCATCAACACCAGAGAAGGACCTGCTGGTCAAGAGGAGGAAGCAGCATGATGATGAGGAGTTGTTCAAGGCACAAGCAATGGAGGCGGCCTCCCTCGAGGAGGGCCACCGAGCCCAATGAGGACTTTATGCTGGAACTGTCGTGGGATTGGCGACCCTGCGACAGTCCATGAGCTCCGCGATCTCGTGGGGGCTAGCACCGTCGGTTCTTTGCATTGTAGAAACTCAATTAGCAAAAAATCGAGTGGAAGGTTTGGCGGCTTCTTTAGGATTTCAAAATAGTTTTGCAGTACCAAGTAGTGGGCGTAGTGGTGGTCTTTGTATCTTTTGGAAGGCAGCCGTTATAAAGAACTTGTCGCAGTATCACATATACACATGGGTTTTTGAACCAGGGTCTGAGCAACGGCGCCTCACATGCTTCTATGGAGAGGCCAACAGGAGTCTGAGGTATAAAACATGGGACACCATGAAAAGGTTGAGAGGGGAGAGCACGCTACCTTGGCTTTTTCATAGGTGATTTCAGCGAGATACTCCATCAGGAGGAGCAGATGGTCCCTAACCCTCGTGATAGCGCACAAATGGAGGATTTTAGAGAAGCGGTGGGGGTATGTGAGCTGGCTGATTTGGGATACAGTGGATTAGATTGGACTTTTGAGAAACGAGTTACAGGGGGTGAGTTTTGTAGGGTCCGGTTGGACAGGGCTCTAGCTTCTGCAAGTTGGTCGAACATCTTCCCGTTCGCAAGAGTGGAGCATCTAACAGCAGTTAAGAGTGATCATAGTCCAATTTTTCTTATGAACGAGATGGAAGCTGGAAATCAACGCATTGCAGTGAAGAAACCTTTTCGGTATGAATGTGTTTGGGAAAGAGATGGCCATTTTAAGGACATAGTTGAAGCTGCATGGAACGGTGATGGCCCTGCCTCATTGGTGACGGAATTGGCTAACAAACTACAGACGGTGGCCACTTCTCTGTCCAGGTGGGGACGGAGCACTTTTGGGTCGGTTCGGCAGGAGCTAAGGTTGCTACGCCGGAAACTTGCAATGCTGCATGCAGACCCATTGAGAACGGGGCCAAGCGATGAGGAACGCAACATCGAGGATCGCATGGTGGAACTGGCATACAAAGAGGAAATCATGGCGAGGCAGCGGTCACGCATTACATGGCTGTCCGAGGGTGACAGTAACACCAAGTTCTTCCATAGGAAGGCAAGTGCTCGACGGGCCAAAAACAACATAACCCAGCTAGACCGTAATGATGGGACTACTTGCACGGACCCAGCGGAACTGGCGGATATGGCCACGACATTTTACTCAAATCTCTACACGTCCGAAGGAACAATAGGTATGGAAGAGGTTTTATCGCACATACCGGTGAGAGTGGATGGTAATATGAATGTCCGCCTGAATGCAACGTATAGTAAGGATGAGGTTAAGGAAGCTCTTTTCCAAACGTTCCCAACTAAGGCACCGGGGCGGACGGTTTCCCTGCACATTTTTTTCAGAAACATTGGGACTTATGTGGTGATGAAGTCACAAGGATGATTATGAGAGTGCTTGATGGTGTGGACTCACCGGAGGAGATAAATAACATGTTCATCGTTTTGATTCCTAAGATAGCAAGTCCAAAGATTTTACGACAGTTTCGGCCGATAAGTCTTTGCAATGTGATCTACAAGATCGCTTTGAAGGTTTTAGCAAACAGGCTGAAAGTAATCCTCCCCGAGATCATTTCCGAAGAGCAGTCAGCTTTTGTCCCTGGCCGTCTCATCACAGATAACTTCATTACAGCCTATGAATGTTTACATTATATGAAAACTAGGAGGGTGAAGGGTAATAGATACTGTGCTTTAAAATTGGATATGATGAAAGCGTATGACCGCTTGGAGTGGTCTTATTTGCGAGCTGTGTTATGCTCAAGATGGGCTTCAGCCCCCGTTTGACTAATACGGTCATGAGATGTGTGACATCGGTCTCCTTTTAAGTTCTTTTCAATGGAAGGAGTCTGGATGGGTTCAAGCCTTCTCGAGGATTGTGCCATGGTGATCCGAACTCGCCATATCTGTTTTTGTTAGTAGCTGAAGGGCTTTCATGCTTGTTGAAATCGGCCGCAGGAGCACGGGGTATCACAGTTGTGCCGAATGCACCCTTAGTTAATCATTTGCTCTTTGCTAATGACAGTTTACTTTTCTTTGAAGCAACTGATGCTAGTGCCACCCGGATTGAGGAGTTATTAAGGACTTATTGCAACGCCTCGGGTCAGAGGGTAAATATGGAGAAGTCATCCATTTTCTTCAGTAAAGGAGTACCCAATTCTGCTCGTGATTCCATCAAGAATATACTTGTTGTTCACAATGAATCATTGACAGAAAAATACATGGGCTTGCCATCGGATGTTGGGAGGGCAAAAGAAGGATCTTTCAAATACCTGAAATATAGAATTTGGAAGAAGGTGCAAGGGTGGATGGAGAAGTGATTATCAGTTGGAGGGAAAGAGGTGCTTATAAAGTTTGTAGCCCAATCCATCCCAACGTATTCTATGTCATGCTTCAAATTGCCACGAGGTTTGTGTGAGCATATCAATGGTATCATCCGGAAGTTCTGGTGGGGAAGCAAGAATGGCCAACGAAAAACTGCTTGGATGTCATGGAAAACTATGTCCAAACCCAAGTTCATGGGTGGGTTGGGCTTCAGGGATGTGGAGCTGTTTAACCTAGCATTACTTGCATGCCAAGCATGGAGGCTTCTACAGGAACCAGATTCGCTCAGCGCTCGCGTTCTAAAAGCCAGGTACTATCCAGACTGCCATCTTTTGGATGCCAACTTGGGTGTGGGTCCGTCCCAGGTGTGGCGCTCCATACTAGAGGGGAGAGATGTTTTAGCACAAGGGCTCATCAAGCGTATTGGCTCTAGAACACACACAAATATATGGCAAGATAATTGGCTGCCGAGGGACTACAAACTCCGACCGATATGTGCATGATCGGCCAACCCGTTAGTCCTAGTTTCAGACCTAATTGACTCCACCACTATGTCATGGAGCAAGCATGTGATCATGGAACATTTTATTGCTCCCGATGTTGAAGTTATTCTGAATATACCATTGAGTACCCGGATTCAGGAAGATTTTTGGGCCTAGCACTATGATAAGAGGGGAGTCTTCTCGGTCCGATCGGCTTACCGAATGATATCTCCAGTCAAGACACAGAGGGAGGATTGGCTTGATCACCGACCGGGGCACTCCAATATTGCAGCTGATAGTAGTTCTTGGTCGCAGCTGTGGAAAGTACGGGTTCCTTCCAAAATCAGGGTGTTCGTATGGAGGTTAGCACACACTTCGATCCCTACGAGGCTTGTTCGACATGAGAGGAACATGGCAGATACACCGGTCTGCTCGATTTGTGGAGCAGAGGAGGATACCTGGCGTCACTCCCTGCTAAGCTGCCGCATGGCCAGGTGTGTTTGGGCCTTGGGTAATGAGGAGCTTCTTGGACATGTGATATCAAACCAGAACACCGATGCACGGCTTTGGTTGTTTTGGCTGTTCGAATCAACAAGCCAACAAGATTTAATGCATGTTCTAGTGACAATGTGGGCAATATGGTGGGCTCGCCGAAAAGCAATCCATGAGAACGAGTTTCAAAGCCCGTTGTCAACAATGAGCTTCATCAGTCGATTCTTGGAGGAGCTGGATACTGTGGAAGTTCAAAAGGCGCGACCTTTTCCGGCACCTGCCGTGCATGGCTACCGTCCGAGGGAGAAGCTGTGAAGATTAATTGTGATGGTGCAATATCAACCTTAAGTGAGAAGGAAGCGGTGGCCGTGGTATGTCGAGACAAGACAGGGAAGTTTCTTGGAGCATCAGCACTAGTTTTTGAGGGCTTGATCGATCCGGCGAGCTTGAAGGCACACGCGTGCAGTGAGGCCCTTGCCCTTGCTCATGATTTGAACTTGCAGGAGCTGGTGATTGTGTCGGATTGTTTAGAAGTGATCTCCAACATCTACAAACAAGCATCGCCAGTGTATGCGTCGATTCTGCAGGAAATACACATTAGCATGAACCTTTTTACTTCAATTATCTTCGTTTTGAACGTAGAGAAAATAATTTCGAGGCCCACTCGGTTGCAAAAGGAGCTGCGTCTCTGCCGGTGGGCCGCCACGTGTGGCTAGGGATCCTTCCTGACATTGCTTGTATTCCGGATGTGATGAACCTTGAATAAAATCCCTAGTTACCTTAAAAAAGGACACATTGGCCTGGCCACCACTCAATTTCTTTTTTTTGTGAGAAAACTTTAGATCACTGGTGCGAGCCGCTCCCTCATCGGAGCCGGACAAACCTTGTTGTAGCAGACAGTCGGTAAGTCGTCGTGCTAAGGCCCCATAGGACCAGGGCACTAGAATAATAACTGCCGCCGATGAAGTGAAGCGTAGATCAAAAGGATTCATCCTGCAGACACACGGGCGCAGACGAACAAAGACCGGATCCAAACGGATCCACCGAATACAAACACCGACCGAATCGCCTGAGATCCGTCGGAGACACACATCCACACGCCATCCGATGAGGCTAGACACGCCACCGGAACGGCGGCTAGGCGGGGAAGGCATTATTCCATCTTCAGGGAGCCGTCGCCGCCTCGTCTTCCTGAGCAGGACACAAACCCTAAATGAACACAAAAGACAACTAAAAACAAATCCGCTGGCAAGGGCTGAAATCCATCGTGCTTCCATGGCCTAAGGCCACGGGAGACGGGGTAGACCTACGGCTGCACCGGCAGAAGGCGAACAGCCTAAGCGCGTAGCTAGTAACTAGCGCATGAAGCGATACGCCTGCGCGAGGCGGTTTAATTTCCTTTTCATTTTTTGTGCTAGTAGTATCTATGTGAAAAATCCCTAAAAAAGTACCTATGTAAAAAATAATTTGTGCACAAAGTTCAGACCACTGTATGTGTGTGTATATGCCTATATGGCTCACATGGCATGCTAATCGGGGTTGCCCATCGAGTAATCCATGGGCGTAGACTTATACCCATGCCCGACCCACCGCTAATCGGGTTGCCCATGGGTCGTATTCATGGGCGAACACAATGACCCATACCCTGTCCACTTGGGTTAGGTGTCCATGGACGCGCGTGCCCATTGGTCGGATTGCCATGTTGAATTGTGAGAGACGGGTAATCCAAAGAATAAATGCCAAATGCGTAAATCCTTCAATGCAACCTTCTCAAGAATGATTTTTGGATCTTTTAGTGGCCTTTGTATTGGCCTTTCCATCCTGCATGACAATTCTTTCATATTCAGTGCATGTAGTCAATAGATTCAAGCATCCCTAGGCCATCTTCATTCTTCACTCAAAGCCCACAGACTCTTGGTGTCTTCATCGGTGGGTGCTTGAAAGTACTACAACCCAAATATCTAAATTGCGGCTTTTGTGTGCCTTTGAACAGCCTCCAAGATTTTATCTTTTCCGACGCGTACAAAGTCGTTAACGGCGTCGGGCGAGACCCATAGGCGAGCACTCGAACAGCTGCAATACACTTCATCAATAGGCTCACACTTACCTTTTCGGATGCACTCATCCTAAGTTTGAACCAATCATCACACTTCTCGACGGCTTTTGCAATGATGAGAAAGAGACTAGTGTGCATCCGAAATCACCGACAAAAATACTTCTCCGAATAGGTTGGACTGGTGTCACAATAATCTCATAATCTTGTCATGGCCTCCTGCTCTATCACGTTTGAGGTGTATACATCTGAATCGTGATCCTCTCCTCGGCCACCGAAAATCCTCATTGAAGATCATGCCAATGGCCATTTCGAAGTAGTCACCATCATCTTCCTCCTCTGACAATGAAGAGTCCTCCAAGGTCATCTCTCGCAACCTCTTCATCTTGACTATAATGGCTAGGTTCAATTCAATTAACAAAAAAAGATGAAAACAACCGACAACAAACTCACCTGGGTAAATAGTCGAACATTTGAAGGGCGGCGAAAGGTCACAACCGTCGACGTTGCGCAACTGCTAGTGGTCGGCGATGTTGGAAATATGCCCTAGAGGAAATAATAAATCAGTTATTATTATATTTCCTTGTTCGTGATAATCGTTTATTATCCATGCTATAATTGTATTGATAGGAAACTCAGATACATGTGTGGGTACATAGGCAACACCATGTCCCTAGTAGGCCTCTAGTTGACTAGCCCGTTGATCAATAGATGGTTACGGTTTCCTGACCATGGACATTGGATGTCGTTGATAATGGGATCACATCATTAGGAGAATGATGTGATGGACAAGACAATCCTAAGCCTAGCACAAAGATCGTGTAGTTCAGTATGCTAAAGCTTTTCTAATGTCAAGTATCATTTCCTTAGACCATGAGATTGTGCAACTCCGGATACCGTAGGAATGCTTTGGGTGTACCAAAGCGTCCTGGCAATCGGGTGGCTATAAAGGTGCACTACGGGTATCTCCGAAAGTGTCTATTGGGTTGTACGAATCGAGACTGGGATTTGTCACTCCGTGTAACGGAGAGGTATCTCTGGGCCCACTCGGTAGGACATCATCATAATGTGCACAATGTGACCAAGGGGTTGATCACGGGATGATGTGTTACAGAACGAGTAAAGAGACTTGCCGGTAATGAGATTGAAAAAGTTATCGACATACCGAAGATCGAATCTCGGGCAAGTACAATACCGCTAGACAAAGGGAATTGTATACGAGATTGATTGAGTCCTTGACATCGTGGTTCATCCGATGAGATCATCGTGGAACATGTGGGGCCCAACATGGGTATCTAGATCCCGCTGTTGGTTATTGACCGGAGAACGTCTCAGTCATGTCTGCATGGTTCCCGAACCCGTAGGGTCTACACACTTAAGGTTCGATGACGCTAGGGTTATAAAGGAAGTTTGTATGTGGTTACCGAATGTTGTTCGGAGTCCCGGATGAGATCCCGGACGTCACGAGGAGATCTGGAATGGTCTGGAGGTAAAGATTTATATATGGGAAGTCCTGTTTTGGTCACCGGAAAGGTTTCGGGTTTATCGGTAACGTACCGGGACCACCAGGAGGGTCCCGGGGGTCCACCAAGTGGGGCCACCATCCCCGAAGGGCTGCATGGGCGAAGTGTGGGAGGGGACCAGCCCCAGGTGGGCTGGTGCACCCCTCCACAAGGGCCCAAGGCGCCTAGGGTTTGGGGGAGGCGCACCCACCTAACAGGGGGCAAGTTTCCCTCTCCCCCTTGGCGCACCCTAGATGGGTTTGGGCTGGCCGCCCGCCACAGGGGTGGAACCCTAGGTGGGGGCGTAGCCCTCCCTCTCCCCCTATATATACTTGAGGGTTTTGGGGCTGCCAACAGATGAGTTTGACCTCTCCCTGGCGCAGCCCTACCTCTCTCCCTTCTCCTCTCCCGCGGTGCTTGGCGAAGCCCTGCAGGATTGCCACGCTCCTCCATCACCACCACACCGTTGTGCTGCTGCTGGACGGAGTCTTCCTCAACCTCTCCCTCTCCCCTTGCTGGATCAAGGCAAGGGAGGCGCCACCGGGCTGTCGTGTGTTGAACGCGGAGGTGCCGTCCGTTCGGCACTAGGATCTCCGGTGATTTGGATCCTGACGAGTCGACTCCTTCAACCCCGTTCTCTTGAACGCTTCCGCTTAGCGATCTACAAGGGTTTGTAGATGCACTCTCCCTCCCTCGTTGTTGGTTTCTCCATAGATAGATCTTGGTGACACGTGGGAAAATTTTGAATTTCTGCTACGTTCCCCAACGATGGCATCATGAGCTTGGTCTATTGCGTAGATTCTTTGCACGAGTATAACACAAAGTAGTTGTGGGCGTTGATTTTGTTAAATATGCTTACCGTTACTAGTCGAATATTGTTTCGACGGTATTGTGGGATTAAGCGGCCGGACCGACCTTACGTACACTTACGTGAGATAGGTTCCACCGGTGACATGCACTTGGTGCGTAAGGTGGCTAGCGGGTGCCGATCTCTCCCACTTTAGTCGGAACGGATTCGATGAAAAGGGTCCTTATGAAGGGTAAATAGCAATTGGCATATCACGTTGTGGTTTTGCGTAGGTAAGAAACATTCTTGCTAGAAACCCATAGCAGCCACGTAAAACATGCAAAGAACAATTAGAGGACGTCTAACTTGTTTTTGCAGGGTATGCTATGTGATGTGATATGGCCAAGAAGAATGTGATGAATGATATGTGATGTATGAGATTGATCATGTTCTTGTAATAGGAATCACGACTTGCATGTCGATGAGTATGACAACCGGCAGGAGCCATAGGAGTTGTCTTAATTTATTGTATGACCTGCGTGTCATTGAACAAGCGCCATGTAATTACTTTACTTTATTGCTAACCAGTAGCCATAGTAGTAGAAGTAATAGTTGGCGAGACAACTTCATGGAGACACGATGATGGATATCATGATGATGGAGATCATGGTGTCATGCCGGTGACGATGATGATCATGGAGCCCGAAGATGGAGATCAAAGGAGCAAAATGATATTGGCCATATCATGTCACTATTTGATTGCATGTGATGTTTATCATGTTTATGCATCTTATTTGCTTAAGAACGACGGTAGTAAATAAGATGATCCTCATTAAAATTTCAAGAAAGTGTTCCCCTAACTGTGCACCGTTCTGCGAAAGTTCGTCGTTTGAAGCACCACGTGATGATCGGGTGTGATAGATTCTTGCGTTCACATACAACGGGTGTAAGCCAGATTTACACACGCCGAAACACTTAGGTTAACTTGACGAGCCTAGCATGTACAAACATGGCCTCGGAGCAAGAGACCGAAAGGTCGAGCATGAGTCGTATGGAGGATACGATCAACATGAAGATGTTCACCGATGATGACTAGTCCGTCTCCGCGTGATGATCGGACACGGCCTAGTTGACTCGGATCATGTAATCACTTAGATGACTAGAGGGGTGTCTATCTAAGTGGGAGTTCATTAGATGAACTTAATTATCCTGAACATAGTCAAAAGCCCTTTGCAAATTATGTCACAGCTCGCGCTATAGTTCTACTGTTTTAGATATGTTCCTAGAGACAATATAGTTGAAAGTTGTGATGGCGATTATGCGATCGATGAAAGCTTATGTCCTTAATGAACCGCTCAGTGTGCAGAACCCCAAACGTCGTCTGTGGATGTTGTGAACATCGGACATACACGTTTTGGTAACTACGTGATAGTTCAGTTAAACGGTTTAGAGTTGAGGCACCAAAGACGTTTTCGAAACGTCGCGGAACATATGAGATGTATCGAGGGCTGAAATTGGGATTTCAGGCTCATGCCCACGTCAAGAGGTATAAGACCTCCGACCATTTTATTAGCCTGCAAACTAAGGGAGAAAAGCTCAATCGTTGAGCTTGTGCTCAGATTGTCTGAGTGCAACAATCACTTGAATCGAGTGGGAGTTGATCTTCCAGATGAGATAGTGATGTTTCTCCAAATTCATTGCCACCAAGCTGCTAGAGCTTCGTGATGAATTATAACATATCAGGTATAGATATGATGATCCTTGAGATATTCGCGATGTTTGACACCGCGAAAGTAGAAATCAAGAAGGATCATCAATTATTGATGGTTGGTGAAACCACTAGTTTCAAGAAGGGCAAGGGCAAGAAGGGATACTTCATGAAACGACAAATCAGCTGCTGCTCTAAGTGAAGAAACCCAAGGTTGAACCCAAACCCGAGACTAAGTGCTTCTGTAATAAGGGAACAGCCACTAAGAGCAGAATTACCCTAGATACTTGGTAGTTGAGAAGGTTGGCAAGGTCGATACAAGTATATTGGATATACATTATGTTAATGTGTACTTTACTAGTACTCCTAGTAGCACCAGGGTATTAGATACCGGTTCGGTTGCTAAGTGTTAGTAACTCGAAATAAAAGCTACGGAATAAAAGGAGACTAGCTAAAGGTGAGCTGACGATATGTGTTGGAAGTGTTTCCAAAGTTGATGTGATCAAGCATCGCACGCTCCCTCTACCATCGAGATTGGTGTGAAACCTAAATAATTGTTATTTGGTGTTTGTGTTGAGCATAGACATGATTGGATTATGTCTATACTTGTCTGATTATTCATTTAAGGAGAATAATTGTTACTCTGTTTATTTGAATAATACCTTCAATGGTCTTGCACCTAAAAGGAATGGTTTATTGAATATCGATCGTAGTGATACACATTTTCATGCCAAAAGATATAAGATAGTAATGATAGTACCACTTACTTGTGGCCTTTGCCATGTAAGTCATATTGGTGTAAAGCATGAAGAAGCTCCATGTTGATGGATCTTTGGACTCACTCGTTTTGAAAAGTTTGAGACATGCGAACCATGTCTATTGGTGTATACGCATGAAGAAACTCCATGCAGATGGATCGTTTGGACTCACTTGATTTTGAATCACTTGAGATATGCAAATCATACCACATTGGCTAGATGGTGAAAAGCCTCGTTTTGATGCGATGGAACAAGATAGCAGCTTGTCGGAAGTAACACATTTTGATGTGTGCGTTCCAATGAGTGCTGAGGCATGCAGTGAATATCGTTATGTTCTTACTTCACAGATGATTTGAGTAGATGTTGAGTATATTTACTTGATGAAACACAAGTCTGAATTATTGAATGGTTCAAGTAATTTCAGAGTGAAGTTAAAGATCATCGTGACAAGAGGATAAAATGTCTATGATATGATCATAGAGATGAGTATATGAGTTCTGAGCTTTGGCACGCTATTAAGACATTGTGGAAATTGTTTCACAATTAATACCGCCTGGAACACCATAGTATGATGGTGTGTCCGAACATCGTAGTTGCACCCTATTAGATATGATGCGTGCCATGATGTCTCTTATCGAATTACCACTATCGTTCATGGGTTAGGCATTAGAGACAACCGCACTCACTTTAATAGGGCACCACGTAATTCCGTTGAGGCGACCTGTTTGAACTATGGTTTGGAGGAAACCTAAGTTGTCGTTTCTTAAAAGTTTGGGGCTGCGACGCTTATGTGAAAAAGTTTCATCGTGATAAGCTCGAACCCAAAACGGATAAATACATCTTCATAGGACACCCAAAATAGTTGGGTATACCTCCTATCTCAGATCCAGAAGCAAAAGTAATTGTTTCTAGAAACGGGTCATTTCTCGAGGAAAAGTTTCTCTCGAAAGAATTGAGTGGGAGGATGGTGGAGACTTAATGAGGTTATTGAATCATCACTTCAACCAGTGTGTAGCAGGGCACAGGTAGTTGTTCATGTGGCACCTACACCAATTGAAGTGGAAGCTGATGATAGTGATCATGATGCTTCGGATTAAGTCACTACCGGACCTCGTAGGTCGACAAGGACACGTACTACTTCAGAGTGGTACGCAATCCTGTCTTAGAGGTCATGTTGCTAGACAACAATGAACCTACGAGCTATGGAGAAGCGATGGTGGGCCCGGATTCCGACGAATGGCTTGACGCCATAACATCCGAGAGAGGATCCATGACTTTGGTAGAAATACTTGATGGTCGTGGGGCGTTGGGTAAAGATGGATTTTAAAAGGAAGATGACAATGATGGTAAGTATCACCATTAAGAAAGCTCGACTTATCGTTAAAGATGTTTTCCGACAAGTTCAAGGAGTTGACTACGGTGAGGCTTTCTCACTCGTGGCGATGCTAAGAGTCTGTTGAAATTGGATTAGCAGTTACTGCATTATTTATGAAATCATGCAGATAGGATGTCAAAAACATTGTTTCCTCGACAGTTTTCTTGAGGAAAGGTTGTATGTGATACAACTAGAAGGTTTTGACAATCTGAAAGACGCTAACAAGTATGCAAAGCTCCAGCAATCCTTCTAAGGACTGGAGTAAGCATCTCGGAGTTGGAATGTACGCTTTGATGGGATGATCAAAGATTTTGGGTCTATACAAAGTATTATGAGAAACTTGTATTTCCAAAGAAGTGAGTGGGAGCACTATGGAATTTCTGATGAGTATATTTGATCAGAAATGATGTAGAATTTCTAGAAAGCATATAGGGTTGTTTGAAAAGTGTTTTTCAATGGAAAACCTGGATTAGGCTACTTGAACAATAAGCATCAAGATCTATAAGATAGATCAAAATGTTTAATAATACTTTCAAATGAGCACATACCTTGACATAATCTTGAAGGTGTTCAAGATGGATCACCAAAGAAGGAGTTCTTGCCTGAGTTGTAAGGTATGAAGTTAAGAGTTAAAGCTCGACCACGGCAGAAGAGAGAGAAAGGGCGAAGGTCGTCCCCTATGCTTCAGATGTAGGCTCTATAGTATGCGCAACTGCTAGTGGTCGGCGATGTTGGAAATATGCCCTAGAGGAAATAATAAATCAGTTATTATTATATTTCCTTGTTCGTGATAATCGTTTATTATCCATGCTATAATTGTATTGATAGGAAACTCAGATACATGTGTGGGTACATAGGCAACACCATGTCCCTAGTAGGCCTCTAGTTGACTAGCCCGTTGATCAATAGATGGTTACGGTTTCCTGACCATGGACATTGGATGTCGTTGATAACGGGATCACATCATTAGGAGAATGATGTGATGGACAAGACAATCCTAAGCCTAGCACAAAGATCGTGTAGTTCGTATGCTAAAGCTTTTCTAATGTCAAGTATCATTTCCTTAGACCATGAGATTGTGCAACTCCGGATACCGTAGGAATGCTTTGGGTGTACCAAAGCGTCACAACGTGGCTGGGTGGCTATAAAGGTGCACTACGGGTATCTCCGAAAGTGTACATTGGGTTGGCATGAATCGAGACTGGGATTTGTCACTCCGTGTAACGGAGAGGTATCTCTGGGCCCACTCGGTAGGACATCATCATAATGTGCACAATGTGACCAAGGGGTTGATCACAGGATGATGTGTTACGGAACGAGTAAAGAGACTTGCCGGTGACGAGATTGAACAAGGTATCGACATACCGACGATCGAATCTCGGGCAAGTACAATACCGCTAGACAAAGGGAATTGTATACGAGATTGATTGAGTCCTTGACATCGTGGTTCAACCGATGAGATCATCGTGGAACATGTGGAGGCCAACATGGGTATCCAGATCCCGCTGTTGGTTATTGACCGGAGAACGTCTCGGTCATGTTCAGATGGTTCCCGAACCCGTAGGGTCTACACACTTAAGGTTCGATGATGCTAGGGTTATAAAGGAAGTTTGTATGTGGTTACTGAATGTTGTTCGGAGTCCTGGATGAGATCCCGGACGTCACGAGGAGTTCCGAAATGGTCCATAGGTAAAGATTTATATATGGGAAGTCCTCTTTTGGTCACCGAAAAGGTTTCGGGTTTTATCGGTAACGTACCGGGACCACCAGGAGGGTCCCGGGGGTCCACCAAGTGGGGCCACCATCCCCGAAGGGCTGCATGGGCCAATTGTGGGAGGGGACCAGCCCCAGGTGGGCTGGTGCGCCCCTCCACAAGGGCCCAAGGCGCCTAGGGTTTGGGGGAGGGGGCGCACCCACCTAACTTGGGGGGCAAGTTTCCCCTCTCCCCCCCTTGGCCGCACCCTAGATGGGTTTGGGCTGGCCGCCGCCCCTGGGGGTGGAACCCTAGGTGGGGGCGCAGCCCTCCCTCTCCCCCTATATATACTTGAGGGTTTTGGGGCTGCCAACAGATGAGTTTAACCTCTCCCTAGCGCAGCCCTACCTCTCTCCCTTCTCCTGTCCCGCGGTGCTTGGCGAAGCCCTGCAGGATTGCCACGCTCCTCCATCACCACCACGCCGTTGTGCTGCTGCTGGACGGAGTCTTCCTCAACCTCTCCCTCTCTCCTTGCTGGATCAAGGCATGGGAGACGTCACCGGGCTGTACGTGTGTTGAACGCGGAGGTGCCGTCCGTTCGGCACTAGGATCTCCGGTG
Source organism: Aegilops bicornis (assembly GCA_021605145.1). Taxonomy (NCBI): domain Eukaryota; kingdom Viridiplantae; phylum Streptophyta; class Magnoliopsida; order Poales; family Poaceae; genus Aegilops; species Aegilops bicornis. Next base: position 26,760,241 of record CM038672.1, read on the forward strand.
ATTTGGATCACGACGAGTATGAATCCTTCAACCCCGTTCTCTTGAACGCTTCCGCTTAGCGATCTACAAGGGTTTGTAGATGCACTCTCCTTCCCCTCGTTGCTGGTTTCTCCATAGATAGATCTTGGTGACACGTAGGAAAATTTTGAATTTCTGCTACGTTCCCCAACAGGCGAGGCTTCAAGATGTCCGGTAGTGGACGAAGATGCTCGGAAGGGGTACGGGCCTATCTCGACCTTTCATGCGTTTAGGAGGGTGTACTGACGCAGAAGTGAAAAACTATATGGAAGCATCACTAGTGCAGAACCGGCCTTTAGTGCCGGTTTGCCAACCGGCACTAAAGAGTGGGGACTAAAGGTCCCCCCCCTTTAGTACCGGTTCGTCACGAACCGGCGCTAAAGTGACACCATGTGGCATGAGCCAGGCCCGGGTGCGCGTAGGACATTAGTACCGGTTGGTAGTACCAACCGGTACTAAATGTTTGGGGGGGGGGGGTTGGCTTTATTTTCCATTCAATTTTTTTTGTTTGCTGGTATTTCACGATACTACAAATTGTACATGTTATGCATATATATAAATAGATTTTCTCGTACTTAGAACCGCATATATATATATATATATATATATATATATATATATATCATCGAATGTCTCACAACCAACACCATTAATTATTCACACATACACATGTATATACATATACAATTTCTCCTACATGTTGCCTTGGTGCCTTCGGAGCACGATGACAAGTGGTTCATGGGGGCGGTAGCGGGTAATAGTATTCTCCTTTGGGATCTATGACCCGGTCGAGCAAAAATCCGGCTATTTCCTCTTGAAGTGCTAGTATGCGGTCCGATGGTAGGAGCTTATCCCGCACCTCTCTGAACTGTTAAGAAGGAGATCAATATGCATGTGTATTAGTTGTGTGATTAGATATCGATAATGGTGTGAATAGTGTTACGACAAACGTACCCGATCTGTCTATCGTGTCTGCTCCTTCGACGCCATCACGCGAATGTTCTCGCAAACGTAGAATGCACATAGATTATTCCCCGACGCCTGCTTCAGGGCTTTTACGAGAATGGAATTGAATCAGATAATGATTAATCAAGCATGATAATTAATTAATGATATTGAAACAAGAATTAAAGAGATGGTAGCTAGCTAGTACTACTTAATTACTTACCTTTGGTCGATGCCAAAACAACTTTTTTGCCCATTTGCCTGGAGTCACCTTGATGAACTTTGTTCATGCCCTGCCCGCCGACAAAGAAAATTAATAAATGGATTATTAAATAGTTCACATCAGGAAATGACGAACTAATAATAGACCGAGATATAGTTAATAATGATTGAAATTACCTGTTGACTATCCCCTTCAGGATGGTGTAGTCTTTATCTTCTTTAGTTAGTGAGTCCAGTAATTCAACTTTTCCTTCCTCAACTTTAATGTCTAACAAGATCCGATTGCCAACTGCATGCGCTGCGTTTGCATGTCTTAATTAAGCGGGCATGTGCATAAAATTAATCAACTACCATAAACCGTATACACTTAATTATTAACATCTAGCTAGCTAGTAAGCAAAAACAGAATTTGTAGTACAAGGCGATTGTGACTCACGGGAAGTTGTAAGGAAGTAGTATATCTTCATTGGTATTGAGGCGCTTCAAGAACTCTAGCATGCTTTCCTCTACACTTGCTTGATAAACTAGAAGCTTCCATGTGTACTCATTAATGGTATTTGGGTCAATGAACCCAATGCCATAGCGTCCAGATTTTTTCATTTCATACATCTTCATCCTGCATATAATACCACAGAAAAAATATAGTGATGATAATTACATGTAATGATTGATCAAAATTATCACTACATAACTAGCTTGAGACTTAAATTACAGAAAGAAATCACTTACATACAATAGCAACTGACGATAGACTTGTCGAGTGCGTCTTGATTGTATAACTGAAATAGTTCTGAATACTCAACGGCCAGAGCTTTCTCATGGTAGTAATGCTCACGCTTGGCATTCACCATGAGGGACTCTCGATTGGAAATCTTGGTAATGTTCATGTACCATTGATGCAATTCATACATTCTTGTTGGGAGGTCCTTGACCTTGTCTGGATGGACCAAAGGTTGGCCCCGGACATATTTCCGTTTTATTTCCGATTCTCTAAGCAGAGACATGGGCTTGATTTCGAGGAGTTGTCCAACAGAGATCTTGAGCATTTCAGCCTGCATTATATGCTCCTCCATTATTACCACATCGCCTTGTTGGGGAACGCTAACGGTTTGCCCACAATAATATTGGGCGCGCGTACTCCTCTCATGTGTTGTTGGCACAACAAGCGGGGGGATCGCTTGCGTCACTGTTCTCCCATTTGGGAATGGTTTTCCCACATTTTTGCCACTGCTTGTTGGCTCGAGCTCGAGCTTGCTTCCTTCTGTAGCCGTGCTCAATGTAGCTTCCTGATTTGGCGCTCATAGTCTAAGTCAACAGGCTTGGGAGGTGGTGCTCTAGCCATATGAATGAAGTGGTCAATCGTTTTCTCAGGCACTTTCTCCTTTGGCGGCGGTGCCGGTTTTTGTCCAAAATGAGCGTCCACTTGGGCCTGCACTATGGCTGCGTTTTGCTCCTCGGTCATGTCGTAAGGCCTCTGAGGAAGAGGAGCGAGGCTTGGACCATATTTATATCGCTTGTCTACGCCTGTACTTCCTGTACTACCTCGACTCGTACCGCTACGCACCATAGCTGCGGCATGTCTCTTATGCGATTGCTGAGACGGCGGAGACGGCTGACGTGGCTGACGCTGTGCCGGACTTGAAGCGGGAGGAGTGGCCTGACGTTGTGCCGGACATGAAGGAGGAGGAGTCTGCTCACGCGTTCGGGGACTTGGAGGAGGTGGCGGACTTCGAGGAGGAGTCGGCTCACGCGTTCGTGGACTTGGAGGAGCGGGAGTCTGCTGACTCGGTGACGGACTTCGAGGAGGAGTCGGCTCACGCATTCGTGGACTTGGAGGAGCGGGAGTCTGCTGACTCGGTGGCGGACATCGAGGAGGAGTCGGCAGACGACCCGGTGTCGGTGGACTTGGAAAGATGATGCAATCCTTTCTCCATAGGATGATACGATGTACGGCATCTCCCAGTGTGCTCGCCGTCACCTCCAGCAATGTCAAGTGCTAGCATCGAATATGGCTCCACCACTTAATCAACCATGACATGAGCATAGCCCTCTGGAATCGAGATGCAATGGAAGGTTGCTTCAGGGGTAATTGTGAAAGCAACGCCGTCTGCCACCTTCATGGATATGTTCTTCATTTTGGACTGTAGCTCACAGTTAGTGTTCTCTATGATGTCATCCACAGGGTGGTATGTATCCAGCAGTGTGTCACGCGAGGCAGAACCAACGCTGCTTCTCGGCATGGATGGGATGGTGCTATCCAATGATGGACGATCATCCGCTTGCTGATGCCGCTGCTAAGACCCCCTTTCCTGGCTAAGTGAGTCGATCTGCTGCTGCTACTGGAATTTTAGTGCCAAGTCTACGTGCCTTGCTTCTAGGCCTTGAAGGCGTTCTGCGTCCTGCTTCCTCTGCTCCTCCTCCAGCTTCCTCTTCTTCTCCTCCTCCATCTTCTTTCTTGCACGGGACCTGTAGTCGTTGTTCCAGACCGAAAATCCCTCATACCAGGGAATAACGCCCTTGCCTCTTGTTCTTCCCGGGTGTTCAGGATTTCCCAGTGCGTGCGTAAGCTCGTCGTTCTCTCCGTTGGGCGTGAACGCCCCCGTTCGAGCTTCTTCTATTGTGTCAAGTATCTTTTGTTCGGCTCCTTTTAGACTTGCCTTCTGCGAAACTAGGCCTGTCTTCGGGTCCAACGCCCCCCCATGCGCATAGAACCAAGTCCTGCACCTGGGGGGCCAGCTCCTAGTAATTGGAGTGACCCCTGCATCCTCCATCTCTTACTCAGACTTATCCCACTTAGGCATTGCCATCGCGTAGCCACCTAGACCCAGCCTATGGGACTGCGTCTTTTTTGCGGCATTGGCCTTGTTTTTTATTGACCGTTCCTTAGATAATTCTGAATCCTTGAATTTCACGAAATCGTCCCTGTGTTCTCTTTGCTTCTCCAGTGTTCCCGTGAATTCTGGAGTCTTCCTTTTTGCAGCGAGGTAGTTGGCCCATACAGTTTTCTTGTGGGTATTGAATGCAATTGCCATCTTCTTAAGAGCAGTGCCCTTGACTTTCTCCACGTCTTCTTTAGTGAAATAACTGCAGTGCGGTGAAATGTTCCATCGAGAGAATCCCAAAAGGTCTTTTTGGCTCTGTCGTCAACCGAAGTAACACCTAGACGTTTAGTCTTTGGCTCTTTCCATTCTTGAATGGAGATCGGGAGTTTGTCCTTCACAAGAAATCCGCACTAACGAGTCCACTTGTTTGCAATGTTCTTAGGCGTCAGGGGTTCGCCACTAGTTTTGACGGATTCGATGTTGTACTTTACACCATCCTTCAACAATCTGCCCGGGCCTCGCTTTGTCCTACTGTCTGCAGAAGCAGATTTGCGGAGGGCTGAAAGAAGGAAGATCGATCCGTTCATATATCTTAAAATAAAAAAACATGTGATGATCACCAGATGCCTGCTTATATAAATATACCTCGTCGGTAGTCTTTGTTATTTGAAGATCGGCATTCTCTGTGTCATCATAAACATTGTTTGTGTCATCATAATCAGAATCATAGTTCATGACTTCATCAGCTCGGTCGTCGAGATCGAATATCTTTTCATCACCCTCTCCGGTATTGTTTAGATATTGGGAGCCGTCATCCGCTTCATTCAGATCATCTAGCCTTGCCGGGGCTGCGTATGATGTCGAACAATTCCTCTTCTCTGTCTCTGCCGGTATTGTCCGCCATAGCTTTTAATTAACTAATACAGAAGAAATATAGAACAATTTAGTATTCAAATTACAATGCATGGATGCAATCAATAAGGAAAAAATGAATCATATAGTACATAATATATATGCATCGTCTCGATTAATATATAATCTCGAATATACATCATCGTCTCGAATACATCGTTTCGAATATTATATATCGAATACATCACTGGCTAGGTGCCTAATAAAGATCGAGTACTACAGAAGAATCTAGGGCGCCACTCGCGGTTCCTGGGGCGCGGGCGGTGGACACCCAAAGAGAAGGAACCATCACAGGATCATATCTCTGGTCATCTGCCCAAAGAACCTGCCAAGTAGTGGAGAACCTGACGTCGTCCATAGTAGCCATGTAGCGATGGACGTGCTCGTCTTCCTCCCTGACACGGCGACGCACCACCTCCGGCGGGTCCGGCTGCCTCTGCACCGAATGTGGCCCACGCGAACGCCACCAAAGGAGATCAGGGTCGACGATGGGACCCGAGGCCGGGTTCCTCACCAAGCGGCACGCCCCTCCGTGTAGCACCTCCGGTGCCAGCCCGTGAGCCCATTTCGGACATGGGTCCTCACGAAGCATGGCGATAAATCGTCGAGCGAATTGACGGCGAGGATCTTGAGCGGGCATATCGTCGAGAACAAATACTATATGCCCGCATAAAAAGTAACATTAATCTAACATTCTATATGCAAATTCTAACAATTTGACATTAATCTAATTCATCTAACTAAAACTAATTCTAAAATTTCTAACATTTCTGAATATATAACTAACATTTCTAATATTTCTATAACTAAAAAACAGAAAAATTGCTAACATTTTTATAAATATTTCCATAACTAAAAAACAGAAAAAAATTATAACATTTCTAATAATTCTATAACTAAAAAACAGGAAAATTTTATAACATTTCTATATAACTGACATTTGTAAAAATATTTCTATAACTACAAAACAGAATAATTTCTAACATTTCTATAACTAAAAAACAGAAAAAAATTCTATAACTAAAATTCTATAATGTGTGTGTGTGTGTAGTGTGTACACATGTGTGTGTGTGAACATGGCGGCCGGGGTGAGCTCACCGCGAGGCGATTTATGGGGCGACGGACGGGCGGCGACGACGGAAGGGCGGCTATTGTGGCCGGGCGCCAAGCGACGGGACGGGACGCGGGCGATGTCGACGGGCGGCGACGAAGGGCGGGACGGCCGGGTCGGCAATTTAGGGCGGGGCGGCGACGTTGACGGGACGGCGTCGATCAAAGGGCGCTGACGGAGGGAAGAAACAGAGAGGAAAGTGAATTTTTTCAAGCTGTTGTATATATAGGATGGACCTTTAATACCGGTTGGTGCCACCAACCGTACTAAAAGGTCTGTTTAGCCAAACCAAGCGGTGAGCGCCCTTTAGTACGGGTCGTGGCACCAACCGGTACTAAAGACCCTCTTGAGTACGGTTGCAGCCACCACCCGGTACTAAAGAAGTCTTGGCACAATGCGGTGCGGCAAGTTTAGTCCCACCTCGCTAGTCGAAGGGCTACCTTTGGTTTATAAGCCCAGTCACGGTAGCTCTCATGAGCTCCTCTCCTAAGCAGAGCCCTCTGGGCCTACTTGTTGATCTTTGCCACTGTGCCCTCTGGGCCTTTGCGGGCCCGCATCCTGGCCCAACAGAAGGTTGTGTTTCTAGTCATATGCAGGCCGCTTTGGCCCAGTAGGCGGGTTTTTTTATTTTCTTAATTTTTTTGCTTTATTTATTTCTGTTTTATTTATTTTTGAGTTGTTTTTTGCTGTATTTAGAGATTCTTTCTGAATATTTTTGCTTTAGGTACAAAAAAACTTTCTGTTAGTGCCGGTAGTTTTCAAATTTGAACAGTTTAAATTTTGAATTATTTGAAATTTGTGTGAATCACTAGTTTGTGAATAACACATAACTGCCCTAACTATTACAGAGATTCCCTCCTGGGTGTGAAACACAGAAGAAAGTGAAGACAGTGAAGCCGATCACATCCCGGATCTTTGGGTGCGAAACTTTTTCTTCGCGTGTGTCCCTTTGCACCGTAGCCATGGAAAATCTTCATCATTTAACTGGATGCTCGGGTCAATATTCACTGTGAATGGAGCAATTTCATCAAACTTTTCATAATCTTTTGACATGTACATCTTGTCATCCACTCCCACGATGTTTCTTTTCCCTGAAAGAACTATGTGGCGCTTTGGCTCGTCGTATAATCCATTCGCTTCCTTATCTTTTCTTTTTTTTTCTCGGCCTGGTAGACATGTCTTTCACATAAAAAAAACTGCGCCACATCATTGGCTAAGACAAATGGTTCTTCTGCATACGCAAGATTGTTGAGATCCACTGTTGTCATTCCGTACTGCGGGTCTTCCGTTACCCTGCCTCGTGTCATATTGACCCATTTGCACCGAACAAAGGGTCCTTCAAACCACCTGCATAGTTAAGTTCCCATATGTCCTCTATGTAACCATAGTATGTTTTCTTTCCCGTGTTGGTTGTTGCATCAAAGCGGACACCACTGTTTTGGTTGGTGCTCTTCCTATCTTGGGCGATCGTGTAAAATGTATTCCCATTTATCTGGTACCCTTTGAAAGTCATTATATTCGAAGATGGTAACTGGGACAGCGAGTATAGGTCATCTTCAATATCGCCATCATGCATGGCACGTTTCTGCAACCAACCGGCAAAAGTCCTCGTTTGTTCACGTGTAATCCAGTCATCAGACTTCTCTGGGTGTTTGGAGTGTAGAAAATTCTTGTGTTCCTCCATATACGGAGTCACCAAGGCGGAATTCTGTAGAACTGTGTAGTGTGCTTCAGTGAGAAAATGCCCGTCCATACATATTATTTGATCCCCTCCTAGCGTGCCTTTTCCATCCAGTCTGCCCTTATGCATGATTCAGAACACCAACCGGCTTAAGGTCAGGAATAAAGTCAATACAAAACTCAATGACCTCCTCATTTTCATGGCCCTTCGCGATGCTTCCTTCTGGCCTAGCATGGTTATGAACATATTTCTTCAAGACTCCCATGAACCTCTCAAAGGGGAACATATTGTGTAGAAATACATGACCCAAAACATTAATCTCTTCGCAAAGATGAACTAGGACGTGTGTCATGATGTTGAAGAAGGATGGTGGAAACACCAACTCAAAACTGACAAGACATTGCACCAAATCATTCTGGAACCTTGGTATGATTTCTGGATCGATTACCTTGTGAGAGATGGCATTGAGGAATGCACATAGCTTCACAATGGCTAATCGAACGTTTTCCTAAGAAGCCCCTCAATGCAACCGGAAGCTTGATTGCGTCATAATCACGTGGCAGTCATGAGACTTTAGGTTACGGAACTTTTTCTCCGCCATATTTATTATTCCTTTTATATTTGACGAGAAGCCGACGGTATCTTCATGCTGAAAGGGGCATTCAAAGAAGATTTCCTTCTCTTCTTTGGTAAGAGCGTAGCTGGCCCCGACTCGATGTATGCCATCTTTCCGTGCATACGTTGCTGGTCCTCCGTGCCTCTGGTGTATCTTTTGTCTTCCCATACACGCCCAAGAAGCCAAGCAGGGTCACGCAAAGATTCTTCGTCACGTGCATCACATCGATTATGGAGCGGACCTCTAGGTCTTTCCAATAGGGCAGGTCCCAAAATATAGATTTCTTCTTCCACATTGGCGCGTCCGTCGGCGTCCTTGAACAGGTTGTCCGCCAGACCTTTCCAAAGATTACCTTCAAATCCTTGACCATATCATGTACATCAGCACCAGTACGGTGGCGAGGCTTCGTCCGGTGATCCGCCTCACCTTTGAAATGCTTGCCTTTCTTTCTTACGGGATGCCTGCTCAGAAGAAATCGACGATGTCCCAGGTACACATTCTTCCTACAACTCTGCAAATATATACTGTCAGTATCATCCAAATAGTGCGTGCATCCGCGGTATCCCTTATTTGTCTGTCCGGAAAGGTTATTGAGAGCAGGCCAATCATTGATGGTCACGAACGGCAATGCCTTTAGGTCAAATTCTTCCTGTCCGTGCTCATCCCACACACATACACCTGTTCCATTCCACAGCTGTAATAGTTCTTCAACTAATGGCCTTAGGTACACATCAATGTCGTTGCCGGGTTGCTTAGGGCCTTGGATGAGCACTGGCATCATAATGAACTTCTGCTTCATGCACAACCAAGGAGGAAGGTTATACAAACTAGTAAAACGCCCGTGCGTTGCTACGGGCTACGATACACATAAATGAATCAACCAAACGATTAGGTCGTCTCCAAGGTTGAAGTTCCCTTTTCCCGCATATGTCCTAGCATTATGCAGATATCAAACAAGCTTCCAAAGCAGGCTCTTCAAAATCCAACCATCTGGAAAGTCCAAGCTCCCCTAAATCTAATCCATATGTGACGGAGAAATATGGCTGTCCAAACTATCTACCATATTGTCTCCAGCACCCGGTCCTACAAAAAAACTCACCCCACAACATACCCTTCCCTTTTCCCGTCGAACCCTCCCCTTCCCGCTTGGTTTTCCGCCATAGCAGGACATTTCTTCCTGAAGCTCACTCCTTCAAAATCAGATGGCGCCCACCTCATCGTCACCATGGCGCCCTATGTCCTTCACACCGTACTTCCGTACAGACAGCCAAGGAGGAGTCCCCCGCCAACCGCCCCACTCTCCACCTTGATCCCCTTCCCTAGTGTTCATGTCGATCCACCGCCTTGATCCCCTCCCCTAGTGTTCATGTCGATCCACCGCGCTATCAAGGGGGACGAGGTGTGCGCCAAAGTAATATTCATTATATGAGATGGTACCATACTTTTTAAGTTAGAATGTGCCGAGAGTTAGGTTTAAAGTTGTCGAAGACAGTTTTCCATTAGTTATCTTGATATAAAGATCATTGATCACGCTTTTAAAAATTCTAAGCATTTGCATTGATCACAAATAACAAACTACATAAAACAGATGATTATATGTGTGAACCTCATGTATTTTCGGGACAATGTTGCAAATTGCAAGTTAATACTTTTTCTCCCCAAGAGAATTTACATACATGCTTAGTAAGGCAACATCAATATTTGATTCTACAACATTAGATGCGAAGACTGCACTCATACATTTTGAAGGCAATATTATTTCAAACTAAACAGATGCATGTTGGTTAGCTTATTTTACCCTAAAGATTAATTCATCAATATCATCTTGTAGACCATCCATCACTTTGTTTTGCCCGCAATTTTAGTATGTACAAGTACACCATCCACATAATCAACAAGATACACTTGCACAGAACAGAACAAAGAAGACAAGTTGGGAGTTGAACATCTCAAACTGATAAGGATCTTGTATTTATTTTCTAAAATGATTCCTTTATAGGTAAATTTTATTGGTGACAAGATTTTGTGGAAGTTTTTTCTAACATAATAAAACCCTTCAGCAGCTGTTGCGGTTCTTATACTTCTAACTGAATGAAGGTCATCCAACTTACATCAGAAAAATGGGATGACGAAAAGACAAATTTGGTATCAAAATATTTAGAATTTTCTCGAGATAAATGTTCTTGAGAACCATGAAACTGTGGCTCTATGGGTCCTAAATTTAAGGAGCTCTTGCGGTGTGCACCACCAAACCAAGGCATGTGACTTGCTGATAATAAAATTTAATCATTACCAAGCATACGGTGTTCTGGCAGCACAATACTATTGGTTAGTGCCAGAAAAGTTGCATATAAGAATGAAAATAATAACTCCTTGTCACCCTATGTGTACCACTATCAGTCTGTTCATATTACCATTATTTTTCACAGTACAAGTCTATCAACACCAATTAAGTGTTTAGTACCAAATCTGCCCTCCAAACAAGAAGGACGACTCCGAGCTCGTAATCTTGTACTGGGTCATGTATTTGGATTATAAATCTACGAAAATAATCAACATGTAAATATGAACAATGTTTTGGGTCGATCTATTTCTTAAGACAACAATAAATAAAATCTACCAACATGTTATGAGAAACCCGACGATGCAGCCTTCAAAAAAGAGTAATCAAATTAGCACAAATGAGGAAGACGGATAGCACAGACAAAGACCACGACAAGATGCATCACCTTGAAATATCTTGTTCATTTAGAAGTGGACGTGCCAGATATATACTGGGTATAGCTAATTAGTGAAATAATCTTTAGAAATCATACCTGGATCAAGGGACAACAGCCGCTTGTACTGCAGCAAGACATCAAGATCAACATGGTCGTGCTTGGATGCTCTCTTGTCTCCCTCAAAATATGTTTATCGTGAAGGATAACATGGTTGAGAATGTCACAGGATGTTGTGATGAGCTCTGCTCGATATATCTTAGTGAAGATCCTGCGGGCAAAAGGAAAGCAAGTTATCATATGAGGCCTGCAACTAATAGAATGAAAAAATAAATCTGGCAAACCTAATTGGATACTATGTGCAAAAATTAACAAATTTGCTAGCCAAAGCCTCCACAAACATATCTGATGACCTATAGAAAAACATAATTCAGTAGTACTTGTGTGTGTGTGTGTGTGTGCGTCTTTTGTATTTTGTTATTGTCATAGGTAAAACTACCATAATCAAATCCTTGAAACAATCTGACATCCACATTCGCAACCATTATTTTTCAAGACAATGTTACTGAGCATCTTGTTAATTCAGGGCAGAAAGAAGTAAATCATATCAGGCGTGTTCTCACTCAAAGCATCAGACCGCACAACTCATACAGATTGCAGGGAGGTAGCAAAGTAGCTATGACAATGAAGAGCAGATGCTTTCCCCAAATATCTAGACGTGTCACTTCAATTGCATGGATGGTTAACCTGCATGATCATATCACCAAAAAACCTCCCACGTACAGATGGGCCAATATGCCAGATTGGTACGTCAGTTTAACATGAAGTTGTTCCACTGGGGTACAACTATATATTGGTTGTGAGGCCACCCATTCATGTTGAATGATAATATTCAAACAATTAAGATCATGCACAGATGCATTACCGGCAAGGTTAGTAAAATTCAGCAGCATAAACGTAATTTTCATGAACATGCTTAGAAAACGATTTGTCATGATATATACACCTATTTTCTCTGAAAAAGTTAAACCAAATGTGTCGTGGCACAGAAAATGTCATAGTACGTTCCGAAAAATATTTATACATGGACACAGCAAGCTCTAATCAGAAACAAAACAAATGTCATCTGACAAAATATAACTATAATATATAATGCAAACTGTATCAAAACAAAAGCATCACAAAGTACATACTTATTATCCTAACCATGAGACATCAATAATTAGAAGCACCAAGAAAAGGGAAATTTTCACCTTTGCATGTATGTCAAGTGTGTAGTGCAGACTGCTGTGTGTTCCTGTCTCCTCAACCACACATTTCTGAAGTCTGAACAAATCTTCTGTATTTCTCCATACCATGAGATATTATATTTAGTGGTATGTTAATCACTAAATACCAAGTATTAGACAATCTTGATAATTTGAAGTAACAATAAGCAACTCCATACCTATTCGTTAATGTAGAGATGAACAATTGATTCAAGCAGACAACATAGAGTTCTTCCTTTAATTCAGATCGCCTCCTGTATTAAAAATGAACTATAGATCAAAAAATATGTAAGCTTGCTTGGCGAAGTAGCATGAAGATGAGATGATTCCACATTATTCTTAGAGATTCATATACCATATGTGAGCAGACAAAGAAGATTGGGACATGTCTTTATCTACACAAAGTGAAAAATATAGTTGGAAGTGAATGATAAAAAGAGTTGGGCGTGAGTAAGGCTAGATGGTGTATCTACACAAAGAAAACTTACTTAAACGTCTAATTGTACATTCAATTTTGTTAAATAAAAAAAGGTGTAAATAATAGAAGCTTTACCTATTAGCATAATACGTGTACCACAATGTTTGCAATTGAATTAACAAATGGTATTGAAAAAACAAATAATTTGAGTTCGGCCTGCAGCTCCAACCACTTCAATCCCTGGAAAGCCATCTAAAGCTAATACTATTGGCTTATAGGTTCCTGCAATGTATAAACAAAAACACTTTGACGAAGATCGGCAAAAGATAAATCACATGTTACATTTTGTAGCAAAGAAGCGACATAGGCATTGGAGCCATCATTGTTTGTCAAATTAGCTAAGAACTATATCAATTATAACATATAACTAAACTCAATGTACGAAAAAAATATCTCGGACTAAATTTGAAACTGTAACTTATAAAATAGTTAAAGATATCATTTGATAATCTTAAAAGAGAAGGCGGTTCGAAAGTAAAATCAAGGTATGAACAAAATCTCGGACTAAATGTGGAAGGTCACCTTATAAAACAGTGTGATGCTTACATTTTATGACTGAAAGGGGAGAAAGGTATCAGCAAATGATTTTGCAATTCAAAAGAAATCAACACAAAGATTACATAAAAGCTGAAATTGAACCTACTGGTCCACGCCGCCCTCTCTGTATTTTTTAATCAACTTCAAATAATTAATTGTGTTACCATTGGATTACATTTTCTTCAGGCGCCTTGGACAGTCTATTTCATTGGCAACCAACCTGAAACTATACAGAACTGAAATCTAATGAATTTCAGCATCGAACCCCATCACAGAATCTGCTCAAGCTTGGACCGGCCATCCTGCTGCTCCTTTTTGGCTTTTGTACCACACGACATGTAGATACAGATTGACACCATTAATACGCATTCAGGTGCCATGTGAGATACCTCACACAATTGATCAAACAACCACCGGCAGCTTTGCATGTCGCCAAAGAACTGGATCTACATGTCGCCAATTCAGGTGCCATGTGAGATGCCTGCTAATTTTGCATGTTTTTTCCAAGCAATACAATATTTTTTTCTCACATACCTGCAGTGTATATATTGTTCAGAAGAGAATGAGAGAAGACCATGATCTTGCTAGGCTCTTCATGTAAGAGGAGCAATGGACCTAATTGAACTACAGCTTGTTGACCGAACATGAGGCAGGTTGTGGGCGATGTTGGCACCTGCGGTCTACCAGGTGAGGCGGTGAGGAGGCAACGACGGCAGTGCGCCTGTCGAATGGCGGCCATGGAGCTCCAAACCGGAGGAGGAGAGGGTGGTCTCTTTTCTTGCTCCGTCGGTTGGCAGCCATGGAGCCCCAATTTAGAGGACGAACGGATGTTGGACTCTGCCATACTCATCGAGGAAGATAAATGCATGTTCCAATAGGGGTATACTATCTATGTTGGACTGGATTATAAGTGTTTCGGTTGCACCAAACTCGGGAACTGTCTAGCTGTCAATATTTGTGATATGAGCAAAACCATGGACAGATATAAACTGAAAACCAATACAGTTTATTTTGTCCAATAAGTATGACCCTTACGAAAATTGGTAACTGAACAATGCAAGGAATCTATGAACAGTGCATATAGAAATCTGAATGATATATAAAGGAAAAATTTCCACTTACTCAATAGGTCTAGTGAGATACGATGTGGCACTTTGGCAGCCAAATTATCTTGCAAAATGCAAATACAGTACATAAATTGTTGGATTTGCCACCTGAATAGCAAATTCAGGTTAGATTTTTGTGTCGACAAAAACATATCAGTTCCGGTAGGTAATATGCAGTGAAGACTCGGCGTTGCAATCGTATCACACAGCCGCTACATTGCCATTACGAAAGAACAAAGCAGAGTAGAGCTAGCAGCAACTGAAAGTCTGAATACTAAAACTATCTAGCCTCTGCACCACGGCTGGTTGCTCCATCATATGAGGTTCAACAACACAACCACCACATTAAATCAGTCATCATTTACAGTTTCAGTCTTGCAAGAACATGACACATAATCAGTGGTCTGATGATTTGAGGCACTCCCTTCACCAGACAAAACGTGCGTGTGTCTAAAAAGGAATGACAGCGGCAGCACGCTAACATCATCTATAATGTGGGTCGCCTGTGTAGATACTAAAAATACAAGAAAATAAATACCGTAAAATTAAAAACCATCTAGTCGTCCTCTCTGTCACCGTTTTTTTAAGTAACTCTGTAACCACTTGATGCTAAGTATGGGTGCTAATTACAGATTGAATACACCTTCAGTATTTTACCTTGTGCAAACTTGATGCATCTTTTGTCACCGATGCCACATATCAACTGTGAAACTATCATCCAGCACTGAAGATGGTCTAAGAGGAAGAGCTGCTCACCACGATAACCTCGACGGCGCTGGCCTGCTCAAAGACAGTATCAGGGTCAAAAATTGCATCCACTTGTTGTGGTCTGTATGCATCGACCAAATAATATCCTCATGCTAAGTACATTGACTCTTCATTGACATTATTGGTATACATCGACTTGCTATGGTCTGTATGTGTCAATGATATTCTTAAATTCCAATGTTGTGACACAGGACTTTAAAAAAAATTAAAGACCGACAAACATGGGTCACCTGTGTAGACGCTTAGAGATTAAGAAAATAGATAAGATGTCAAAATAAAAAGAATCATTTAAATGCCCTCTCTGTCAATGCATGATGCTAACGCCTTCAGTATTCTTCCTCCTGCAGAGGAAAATATCCAAGCGCTTGATGCATCCAGGCCGATCGACTGGGAAACAAATCCCAACAACTTTTGCTAGCATCCAGCATTCTGGATGGTCTAAGAGGAAGAGATGCTCACCTCGGCAACCTCAACGACACCGGCCTGATCGAAGAGCTGAGCGAGGCGCTCGCTGCTGACGTCATAGGGAAGGTTGAACACGTACACCTTGGCCTCCTCCGACGGCTCCACATACTGCTCGACCTCCTCCACACCACCACGACCTCCTCCTTCACCTCAACCACCGGCTCCTCCTCAACGATGAAATCCAGGGCCTCGTCCTCGGCTGCAAAGGAAACAGAGTAAGCTTCCAATCACAAAATCTTAAAAAAAGCTCGACATATCACCGGTTCGGTCAGCCATCCATCCTACTAAAATGGCAACTGAATAGCGGCTCACCTTGTCCTGTACACATGCCTTGGCCTCGTCCTCCGCCGCCGCCTCGTCGTGCTCGTCGTCCTCGGGGAAGGTGAGCGGGGTGTCCGAGTTGGCGACTTCCTTGGCCGGCGCCGGCCCACGAGGGCATCTCTGGGCGCGGCTGCTGCTGGCGGCGGCGGCAGTTGCTGCTAGATAATGGGATTGTGGGACGGACATACAAAACGTACTAAAATTCAGAGGGAGGCGCTGGTCTTAGAGCCTGGCGGTGGATCGTGACAAAGACCGGGAGGAGGGCCAACGAGGTCGGGATGGGGCGGATTCGGCCGCAGGAGGTCGATTCCTACCGGATCAGGGCGAGGCAGCGGTCATTGGTGGCCATGGCTGCTCCAGTAGAAGAAGGGGAAAGTCTATCCTTGTGTGTGAGAGAGAGAAATAGGAGGGGGGGAGTGGGGGAGCCAGGAGAGCTCGCCGGCGGCGCGGTGACCGGTGGCGAGGCCGAGCCCTCTTTCTCGGCGGAGAGGCGGCGGCTTGGCTTGCGGACAAGCGACGGATCGCCTAAGGGAAGCGAGGAGTCCGAAGGCGAGCGACGAGGAAAGCGAGGCACGGAGCAACAGGACGCTGGGCTGGTCGACGAGCTCTTGGCGGCGGCGCAGGAGCCCTAGCGCGTGCAAGGGTACGAGGAGAGGATGCTCGCGCGAGGAGAGGGAGGGGAGCGGTTCGTGCGTGGGGTGGTTTTTTTGGCTGCGTGAGTGGGCAGGGGCACCAAAGACTGAAAAAAGCGACGAAAATAAACCGACGAAAAAAAATCATGGAACAGGTGGGAATCGAGGGGACGCAGGAGGTGGGATCGAGGACGAAAAAAAACTGAGTAAGGTGGGACGAAAATAAAACCCGGAACGCGACCTACCAACTGAGACATTAGAAGTAGAGACATAGAGTCACAGGCCACGTGCTATGGTTGCTGCTCTGCTCCCCAAAAAGACTAATGCCATCTGCGCTTAGACCAAACCATACGTTTCTTGGGTCACCTGCAAACTCCTCCCTGTACTTTCTCTCGATTTTTCTCCACTGCAAACCGTCAGCGGGTACTCTCAACTTTCCGTCTTTCTTACGGTTTTCTCTGTGCCACTGCATCGCCTTCGCATGCTCTTTGTTTTGGAACAAACGTTTCAACCGTGGTATTATAGGAGCATACCACATCACCTTGGCAGGAATCTTCTTCCTGGGGCGCATGCCCTCGACATCACCAGGGTCATCGCGACTGACTTATAACGCAATGCACCACATATTGGGCAAGCGTTCAAATCCTCGTACGCACCGCAGTAGAGGATGCAGTCATTAGGGCATGCATGTATCTTCTGCACCTCTAACCCTAGAGGGTAGACAGCCTTCTTTGCTTCATACGTACTCTCGGGAATTTCGTTGTCCTTTGAAAGCATATTCTTTATCATTACCAGCAACTTTCCAAATCCCTTGTCAGATACACCATTCTCTGCCTTCCATTGCAGCAATTCCAGTGTGGTGCCCAACTTTTTTTTGTCAGCTTCGCAATTCGGGTACAACAATTTCTTGTGATCCTCTAACATGCGCTGCAACTTCTTCCTCTCCAAATCACTTTCGTAGTTTCTCTTTGCATCGGCAATGGCCCGACCTAGATCATCGGGGCTCATCTGATGCCTCTTCTTCAGCTTGTTCCCGCATTGCCGGCTCAGCTTCTTCCTCCATTGTTGTATCATCGTATTCAGGGAACCCATGGCGGGATAGATGTCGCCGTCCTCTTCTTCTTCATTGTCTTCCATCATAACCCCTCTTTCTCCGTGCTTGGTCCAAACATTATAGTGGGGCATGAAACCGGACTCAAATAGGTGGACGTGAATGGTTCTTGACGTAGAGTAACTGTGACCTTTCTTACAGCCAGCACATGGACAAGGCATAAAACCATCCGCCCGCTTGTTTGCCTCAGCGGCAAGCAGAAGAGTATGCACGCCATTAATGAACCTGAGAGAGCATCGGTCATCATACATCCATTGTCGGCTCATATCTTCATTATACACAACACCGAATAGACCAAATTAATACAAGTTCATACATAAAGTTCATACATAAAGTTCATATACAACACTTAATTAAATGCAACATACAAATAACTCTCTAGCTAAAGAATTTAAATGCAACAACAAATGTGATCAAGATCGCAACTAAGGTAACAATTGATCCAACAGCATAATGATACCAAGCCACACTGTCAATGGCATATTTTCTAATATTTCTAATCTTCAACCTCATTTTCTCCATCTTGATCTTGTGATCATCGACGACATCGGCAACATGCAACTCCAATTCCATCTTCTCCCCTCAATTCTTTTCAATTTTCTTTCAAATACTCGGTTTCTCTTTCAACTAAATTTAACCTCTCGACAATAGGGTCGGTTGGAATTTCCGGTTCACATACCTCCTAGATAAAAATATCTATGTCAACTTGATGGGCATAATTTGTCATAAACACGAAATGCAACAACTAGTTCTAAAAGAGAATATACCACATCTGAATCATAACAAGGACGAGGGCCGACGGGGACGGATATCAAAACCATGGCACTATGTATAACAAACAACCTACGGGTAAGACAATTATACGAGTAACTATATATCCAAATCACACAAACATCAATTTGGTAATGTAAAGCATTCATGAACAAGAGCCTCACCACAAGGTGGTGCCGGCGACGGGCAGTCTTGAGCGATCGACGGTGGTTACTGACATGAGATTTAGAAGGCACTAAGTAAACCACACCTACATATGCAAACTAAGTGTTATTTTTTACCTCAAATTGCATATAAATCATATATTAGCAAATATAATTCCTCCCAAATTAATCACTATACAAAGAATTGCAAGAGCTAATCTAGCAATGAGAGTTGAAAGGACAAAGTTGCTAACCTTTGTGATCATTTGAATGGATGGGGGCCTTCAAATCTTGACAAATTTTGGGCAAAATTTATGAGGAGCTCGAGAAAGAGAGGGAAGAACAGAGGAAGAGAGGGGAAAGGGGAAGAACAGAGTGGCTTGGGTGGACGAAGGGTTTATGTACGTCGACCTTTAGTACCAGTTCGTGCCACAAACCGATACTAAAGGTGCTGGACGGGCCCCAGACTGACAACATCCTGCCACCACTCTCTTTAGTACCGGTTCGTGGCACGAACCCGTGCTAAAGGTTCGCCACGAACCGGTACTAATGAGAGCGGCCGGCTAGCCGTTGGAACCGACACTAATGGACACATTAGTGCCGGCTCAAAATCAAACCGGCACTAATGTGTCTCAGATTTGCCCCTTTTTCTACTAGTGCATCTTCAGAGATGTAACAACATAATTTCACTTGATCGAATTATAAAAGATCTTTGATGGGTATATTCGCCAAGTAACTATATTGATCCGCCCCTTGTTTGATGTTCTCGTAGAAATTTTTCTTCATGACTTTAATCTCTCTTTTGTCCTAAATTTGCTGTTTTATTTTTGCCACAGGGAAAATCACAGTCGAGGACAGTTGCCAAAACGCTTGGGGATTCCTGTGAAAAGGGATTCTCATTTTTTTTTGTGCAGGAAAACACTTGTATTACTCATAACTCAGGGTTACAATCATGTTTACATCGAGATTTGAAATTTTCTGGACATCCCAATCCAAATAGTAGTGAGCAGTATGGCCCCAAGTTCTACCAAAACAGCGGTATAGCCCTGAGTACAACATTTTTACATCGGACTGGTTTGAATAATGCTACTTCATCGCTCACGAAAATTCCAAGGCCTGCATAGAGGCGCACTGGTTTGTCAAGAATTCTGTGCACTGAATTCCGCCGCCAAGCAAAGAATCATGTGCGCGTCATGTGCATCCAGGATGGGATTAGTAGCACCGGCCACTATGCGCGAAGGCCAACTCGTTAACGATGAGTAGAAATAGAAGTGGCCGTAACCAGCGATTTGTCACAAACTAACAGACATTTTTCCGATGCCACTCATTGCGAATGCAGTGGAGTGGGTGTGTGCCTTGCCGCCTCATCGAAGAAAGTCTAGCGATAAGGAAGGAAGAAACATGAGGGGTACGTCGTGAGACGAGTTTATCATGGCCTGGACAAGCTCGCTTCATCACTTTGCGAGCGCTTAATGCTCGGCATCCTACTTCAATTCCACACCTAGACTGGCCCAACAAAGAACAGAGTAAGTGAAAACAAAGGTGGGACGCCGAGACAATGAACTTTGGGAAAAGGGGTATACCAATTGAAAGGACATGCGGTGCCCCCATGTGTGGTTTTGGTAATTGATGACATTCTCTATGGACTAATGGTTGCCTTGAGTTTATTTGAAGGTTTTGTCCATAGGCTTTTCTTGGAGTACATGTGTTGGTTTCAAGGAGAGTTTTGTGTCAACCAAGGTGCTATTCAAGGAATTATCCAAAGATTGGTCATGTGAGTGTTGAGCTTATTGCAAGCATGTCTTGAAGAATAAGATTGTGTGATCATTCATGTCCACCTTCAAGACATCATCCAAATGAAGAGAGTTGGAAAGATTCAAGGTTGATCAAGACTAAGTCAAGAGTGAATCAAGTTGATCAACTCACAAAGCGTAGAAGATGTACCGAGAGGGATCAAGTGATCCCATGGTATGGTAAGCATTGTTCATTACGCTTTGTGTGCTAACCCATGTCTTCGTGAGAGTTCTTTGTGGGGTTAGGTTGCGGTGTGCAAGTTCAAGTGATGCATCACGAAGAGATCAAGTGCTTGAAGCTTGCCGTCCATTGTGGTGACAATGGACTTGTGAAGATGAGCGAAGAGAGGCTCACCCACAAGAGAGTATGGGGAGCAATCAACTAGTCTTCATCCCGCCAATGCAATCAAGAAAGGTGGTCCAACTTGAGGGAGTCAAGATCGTCATCATCTAGCTCAAGTGGACCATGTGCAAGGCAAAGGTTTGCCCTTGATAGGTTTTCTATTTTACCGGTCTCGTGTGGAAGACCGGGTTATAGGATCGTTTGCCGTACTATCAAGGGGGGCTCTCGATGAGTTGCTTGATCGTATCGTTCGTAGAGAGCTCAAACCATTGCATCCTTGCATCATCTTTATTGGTTCTTGTTTGGTTCTTCTCCTTGTGTGATTTGGAGCTTATGGTCATTTTTATGACAAGCTCGAGTTCATCGAAAACGGAGTTCTCATGCATCTTCTATGATGTTTTCGATGTTGGAAAGTATGCCGGTTCTTCTCGGTTGGAGGTTTCACTCCTTTGTTTGCTAAGCATACCTCCCCTGCCTCTTCTTACTATAACCAGTCGCTGTTTTGATGCTACTCGTTGTCTTGTTTCAAACAAGCTTGAGTTTGCTCAATTCGGAGCTCATATGAAGAAGTTATGGCAGTTCTGGTTTTCTTGGAGTATTCTTTGCTTTCGTGGTTGTGGCTTAAGGCTGGTGCCAGCGGTAGTACCTCAGCGGTAGTACCGCCGAAGCTCCGCAGCGGTAGTACCGCTCTCGGAGCGGTAGTACCGCTCCAAGCGGTAGTACCGCACCAAGCGGAAGTACCTCTCTCCGAACGCTAGTACCGCTTGGGAGTTTCGGCCGTAGTACCAGGCTGTCGTCTGGCTACTTCCGCCTCGATTCTCGAACGAAGTTTTTCGTGTCGGGTTTTTGCGGCACTAGTAGCGGCAGTAGAAGCGGTAGTACCGCTCTGAGCGGTAGTACCGCTCTTCCCTAGCGGTAGTACCGCTCTGTGGCCAGTGGCCTGCCTCTCTCTCTAGCGCGGTAGTACCGCTAGGTAGGGAGCGGTAGTGCCGCCCTCAGTGATAATACCGCCCTTACCTATGGTAGTACCGCTCTGTCTTGAGGATTTTCGATTGGGGTAACTGTTGGATTTTCCCTCCTATAAAAGGGGTCTTCTTCCCATTGAACCTTATCCTTTGAGCTCGTGTTCTTCCCCCATTGTTGACCTTCTCCGAGCTTGCTATCTCTCAATCCCTCCATGGTTTCTTGCTAGTTTTTGGGGAAAAGAGAGGAGATCTAGATCCACATTTCCACCAATCACTTTCTCCTCTATGTGAGGGGAACCCCTTGGATCTAGGTCTTGGAGTTCTTGGTGTTCTCCTCCTTGTTCTTCCTCTCATTTTCCTCCCTAGCATTAGTTGCTTTGGTGGGATTTGAGAGAGAAGGACTTGGGCACTCCGTGTGCCCTTGCCATTGCATTTGGTGCATCGGTTTGAGTTCTCCACGGTGATACGTGGAAGTTACAAGTTGAGAAGCTTATTACTCTTGGGTGCTTGGTGCCCTTGAGCTTGTTCCTCTTGGGTGCTTGGGCGCCCTAGGCAGTTGGTAGTGTTCGGAGCTCAATCATTGTGGTGTAAAGCTCCGGCAAGCGTCGGGTCTCCAATTAGGTTGTGGAGATCGCCCGAGCAATTTGACGGGTTCCGGTGACCGCCCCCAAGGGTTGCCAAAGTGTACGGGTTCGGTGACCACCCCAAGGGTTGCCATTTGTACGGGTTCGGTGACCGCCCTCAAGGGTCCCTTAGTGGAATCACGGCATCTTGCATTGTGCGAGGGCGTGAGGAGATTACGGTGGCCTTAGTGGCTTCTTGGGAGCATTGTGCCTCCACACCGCTCCAAACGGAGATTAGCATCTGCAAGGGTGTGAACTTCGGGATACATCGTCGTCTCCGCGTGCCTTGGTTATCTCTTACCCGACCCCTTTACTTATGCACTTTACTTTGTGATAGCCATATTGTTCTTTGTCATATATCTTGCTATCACATAGTTGCTTATCTTGCTTAGCATAAGTTGTTGGTGCACATAGGTGAGCCTAGTTGTTGTAGGTTTTGTGCTTGACAAATTAACCGTTAGGTTTATTCCGCATTTGTTCAAGCCTAAACCGTAATTATTTTAAAGCGCCTATTCACCCCCCCCCCCCCCTAGGCGACATCCTCGATCTTTCACCAATGCGCCTTGTATTTTGAAATGGAGAGAGTATATATGAACATAAATTGAGTTGGTACGTCGACAGAATGAAAAACAAAGAAGTTCAAGTTGGCATGTGAAAAGAAGTAATTGCACACGCTGTAAACAAGTGACATACTCTGTGTATCACTCTCGCCGAAAAAGAAAAGGACTTCGTACCACTAAAGAGTAGCGAAAGTTTTCAATATGTCCATACATGTATTTATGATAAAGGACCTGATGTTGGCGAGATGAGGCGTGGGTTATGATTTTAGCGACCCTCGACGGTTGTCATCGATACACAACCTAGTGTGCTTAGGCTCTATCGCGTGCTGACAATGGATGGGGACGCTAGTGTGTCATGTTGCATGCTCATTGATGGATAGTAGGCACGGTCGCACGACATAGCAGGCATGCCGGTGTAGGCAACCGGAACTTCATGCATAGTCGTCGTGGGGAGCCACCTTTGTGTCTCTGGTCGATGAGCAATCAACACAATGCCGCCTGAGCCAACCACATCGTAACAAAAGATGGGGCAGCAACGTAGAAGCCATAGCGCAAAAACCCTTGCCACCACGGTTTTAGATGACAAGCTTCATTCCATTACATGTAGATAAATCGGTTGACATACTTGTACGTGAAAAAGAAGTCGGTGAAGTTACTCCCTCCGTCCGAGATTATAGGTCTGGCAATCCATAAAGCAACACCCTTTTTATTATTAGACCACTCGGGAAAATCCCTATTTAAATTGACGTAATTAACGGACTGACTAATTAATTGCATGCAATCGGGGTGAGATAGGGGTTGGACAAGAGAAAACAGAAACAGTTTGTAGACATTAATGGTGCATGCTGATATGACGTTCTGTTGAATCAGGCGCTCCGCCTTTTCCTTCTCCTCCAAGAAAGAAAGTTAGGGTTCGTGCCTCTCCTCGGCGCCGGCGCAGGTCCGCCTCGTCTCCGGTGGCCCTAGGGCCATGGAGGCGCGGTGGATCCTGGCAAGGGCCGGCGGGAGGGCTCCGTTTCTAGTCGTTTTTTTCAATCTTGTTAGGGTTTGTGTCCTATTCAGGAAGGCGAGACGGCGGCGGCTACACGAAGATGGAATAAAGGTCTCCCGCCTAGCCCCCGTTCGCGGTGCGTCCCTAGCATCGTTGGTGGGTGCGTGGAGGTGTGTCTCCGGCAGATCTATCTTTGGTGGATTTGCTCGGATCTCGTCGTTGTTCGTCTACGTTCGTGTGTCTTCGGTTCGGATCCTTCCGATCTACGTTATTTTTCATCGGCGGCGGTTGCTGTTCTGGGGTGCTGGTCCTACGGGGCCTTAGCACGACGACTTCCCGACGGTCTACTACAACAAGTTGTGCCCGGCTCCGGCGATAGAGGGGCGATGACGGCGGCGCGCCTTCGGCTCGCTTCGGTGCTTGTAGTCGTTACTAGGTGGTCTACGAATCTGGATGTAATTTTTATTTCTAGTATTTGTTGTACTGTCATGATTGAGGATGAATAGATTGGAAGTTTTTTCGAAAAAAAAAGATATGACGTTCTATTTTCAATTAAACATACTTAATTAACTATGTTTTTAGTGGCACTTAATTAACCACATAGGTAGTTAATTGCATGCAGTTGTGGGCGAGACGGGGATTGTACAAGAGAAAACCGGACGATTTTTAGCCATCAATGGTTGAGTATTAATTGGGCCAGATAAGCATAAGTTGCAACTTTTATTTTATTCTTGCCACGATCTCTCCCTCAGATAAAGAGGAAGTGGATAAAGTCACAACAAAACTTTCCATGCTAACAATCCACCGGGTTGGCTTTCCTCTCTTCTTTATTCCTCCTGGGCACATTCCTCTTTGAGAGAATTCCTTATTTAGCATTGTCTTAAAATTTGTTGTCTTATTGACACTAAAAACTTTTTTCTTCCTTACATAACATCTTGTCTAAATTTTATGCTATTTATGACACTTCCATCCATTTGAAGCCAGAACGGTGTTAAATGGCACCTGAAAAGACATATTTACCCCTCATGTGATAGATGACCAAAATTTGTGTGTATTCAGTCATAGAGGGAACGAGCACTTTTAAACTGCTTGTGCGGAGCGTCGCGGTCGGCAACGAGGCTGTGCGTCGGCTTCGACTGGACGCTGGCCGCCTGGCTCCTCTGGATGAGATGGAGTACATCACATGAGCAGCTGAGCAGTACGTGTGTGCTCGTCGATGCGCGAGGATGGACTTATGCGAGCAATACGTCCGTGAGGATGGGCTTGTGCGTGCAACATTCGTGAAGATGGGTCTATCTCCTACGGCAAGCTGCTGAGTGCTGATACATACTGTACCTTATTACGTGACGCGCTCCCATTACCTTTCTGAGCTCCTCTTTCTTTAGTTGGGTACACACGGATATTCGGAATGCATAAACGTATGTGTACGTGGCTGGCCGGCACGCGTGTATTTCAATATGTACGCGTACTTTCCGGCTACAGGCTAATCAACTGTACGGTTGCCGACACCCAAAAGCCACGAGCCCTTAGATGCATGCAGATACTAGCACCAGGCCTGACTAACACGTAAGAGTACGTGAGCAACCTAATATGCATGCACGTGTGCAGAACTAATCAAAGATGAGCTACCGCATGCATGTTTGCTTCCCTGTATATTCTGCATTCATTTTTTTCAGTACTTAAATTCTCTTTGGTACAAAATCACGTCGAACACCATCCAGATAAAGTCACATATTGAAGCTAAAGAACCACGTAAAATTTTGGTCACATACCCATGAGGGGTAAATTGGTTTTTTCAGATGTCATTTGACACCTTTAAGGCTCAAAATTGATGAAAGTACCATAAGGGCATAAAATTTAGACACAGTGTTACATAAAGAAGAAAAATGTTTTCAGGTGTCAAATAAGGAAACAATATTTAAAACAGTGTTATATAAGGAACTTTCTCTTCCTCTTTCTTCTTCGTACTACTTTATTTGCAAATTTAGATACATTATAACTGTCCATTTCAGGAGCTCTCTCAGGCCATTAGCACTCACAACCATTAGATTTTCACTTTTAGATTTTTCGGCCGTCTGATAAAAATCACACGCGACTGAACTGGGCAGCTGCTCCCACAGAAAAATTGGCGCCGCATGGTTGATTGGGCCATCGCCTGCGCAAAGGCCTTTGTGGGCCGAAAGTGAAGAGCCGAGGACCCATCGAGAAAAACGCAGCCCACCAATGAACATGTGGTGCGCCGTCGCCGTCGTAGCGCTTAAGCCGGAGAGATTCGCGTTTTACCTCCCCTGCGCGGCCCCGTGCCGCCACAGACGACCACCACCTCCGGGTCTTCATGCCACACACAAGCTGGGCGGTCCCCCTTGAAACCCCCCTTGGATGGTTGGATCTCATCTGCTCCACCACCACATCACTGTTGGATAAGAGGCTTAAGGTCAGATTAGATTTTATGGATTACTTGAAAACTGATGTATAGTCGTGTATGCTTTCATCCTAGAGGTCGATCGAGTGCCTCAAGCTGCTCACTGATAATACTGGATATCTGATCATGTTAGTTAGAAATATTGTCAGACTTAATATTTTTCGACAAAGGGTGAATTTTATTAGTTTAAAGTGAAGCATCAAGTGAATACAAACATAATGAGCACACACCCAGCCTCTGCATAGCTAAGATGCACACAGCCAACAAACACTAAACACGCTGGCAAATAGCAAAGTTATACAAGACCAAAGCTATGCCTTAGCATGGAAAAAGAAGAAGAAAAAAGCCGAAGCGATCAACATAGCGATCGACAAACTACAGTAACGACCTTATCCGCACCAACATTCTCCTGACACCACAAGGGCGACAAAGTTCTTCAACAGCAACGCCTTCAGGAAGTGAACAACGCTCAAACGCCGCCGTCACCAGATCCAACCATCAAAGATTAGATTCTAGGTTTTCACCCTGAGGAACAAGTCTGAGCATATCCGAGCAATGCCTTCAACAAGGTAACAACAAAAAAACATCGCCATTGCCAGGTATAATCAACTTGGGTCAGACCTAGGATTTTCACCTCAGAGCTCGAGACCAGGTAGTCTAGAAGCACCACCGAATTGAGGTCAACCATGTGTTGTCGCCATCACTTTTCCGCGATCCCAATAGATGCATACATTGTCGCTGCACAACCTTACCCTCTATGTTACATCGCCGTCCATAGATTCATCACTGGGCAAGCTGGACAAAAGTGAGAGCCACCGAAACTCATAAAGGAGCATTTTGGCTGCATCTCGCAAATTCGTCGGTACGAGCCACTGACAATAGCCACCGAATCAGAAAAGAGAAACTCTCACAAAAGATCCTTGTGCGGCCATCGCAATCTGTAGCTCGAGAAGTCGGCCGATGCCGCCACGGTAAGGCCTGATGAATTCCACTACCGGATGGCGCCGGCCAATGGAGGACGCCTGCCGCATACCGAATCCAAACGGATCGGTGAGAGGACGAGCCCTCGCCTACTCCCCCATCATGAACCAATCAGATCTGATCTGTTGTGAAGGGAAGGGCACTAGGCATCGTGAGCGGCCGAAGGGCTGGAGCAAGGCTGCCGCAGCCCTCTTGGCTAGCCATCCACGTCCAGACCTCCATGTCCAGATCGGATCTCCTTCAATACAAGACAGAGAATGTCCAGCCGGTGTTGACTCGCTTGGGGGAGAGGGTGACGACCTCAGACCTTGCAACTTCGGAGAGAGTCCCGCCGCCGCCGTACGCCGCGCGGGACTATGCCCGCCGGCTCCGACCGACGGCGGCGAGGGGTTAGGGACGAGGCGGAGCCCTGCTATGGCCAAGATGGATCGCCTCCCGTGTCGCCTGGAGGGCGACGTGTCAGACTTAATATGACAATTGGATTGTTAAATTTTGCTTTTTAGTTAGTCAATGCATCAAAGAGATTTTGTAATCCATACTGACTGCAAGAAGGCTTGAAATTTTCTTAATCCTGGCTGTAGGATGGCTTCTTGATGCTCTAACTGGAAGTTATGCCCTTTCAAGATGAAAAGGATACTGGGAAGGCTGATGCATTTTGATCTAGAAAACAATACAAGGTGAAATCATCACTCCTATTTTCTTTATTTAGAAGAGTTCATCTTCGTTGCTGCTACCTAAGATGTATTGCACCTCTATCATCAATGAACCACATGGTCATTCTCATTTATAGCATTCATTCATTCATGTAAATGCAGATGAAAGGTAAAGTCAAGGACCCTTCCACGAGTGCCATAGATTGCGTGAGCTTCATTTCATTGAAAAATTGTGACGGTCATGTTGTGTAACGTTGACACTGATCAGGTGTCATCCATTCTGACTTTGAGGTAAGGAAGGCAAAAGAAAGTTGATGCCAAGAGGTGCAAGATGGATCATGCTGAGAAGACCATGGCCTCAATGAAGCCAAAGGTGGATAGAGGGCGGGGAGCATGCGAATGTAGCGAACCTTTTGCATAAGGAACAGGTAATATTCTAAGCATATGGTCAATCATGATCAAGACCAAGATACTACTTTTTAGTATATTGACTTTTACCTTAGATTTGTGACCGGATTTGAGAGGCTTCGGCAATTGCCGCCGGTGTGATAGAAGAATAAATTTTATAGTTGATGAACGAGGAAATAGGGGCGACATTGTCTCTGCTTCGCCTAGGTGTCAGCGTATCTAATTACATTTGTCGTGGATTTATTAGTATAATTCCACAACTTGGTTCATGAGTATTTTGTTCTCTATGTTGTTGACATGGCATGTTTGTTCGTACGTTTTAGTGCTTTATTTATGCAGATTAGAGCCTAAATAATATGGTTGGAAGTGCTTATTATGCTAGCACTTTGTTATGTTGCTCCTGAATTTCAGCATAGATGCTAGCACAGAAGCTAATGCCTGGTGTATATATGTCATTGCACATACCCTTCTTTGTGCACTAGTAGAAAAACCCCTATTAGTCCCGGTTGGTGAGGGCCTTTTGTCCCGGTTCTAACACGAACCGGGACAGATGGGCCTCCACGTGGCCGGTGTGCCGAGCCCAGGAAGGAGGGCCTTTGGTCCCGGTTGGTGGCACCAACCGGGACCAAAAGGCATCCATGCGTCAGCATTTCGATTGGCTGGGGTTTTGTTTTTTTACGAAGGGGGGGTTTGTGTCGGTGTCAAACCGGCAGAGCTCGGGGAGGGGGTCCCGATCTGTGCGTCTTAGGCTGATGGTAACAGGAAGCAAGGGACACAATGTTTACCCAGGTTCGGGCCCTCTCGATGGAGGTAAAACCCTACTTCCTGCTTGATTAATATGGAAGATATGAGTAGTACAAGAGTAGATCTACCACGAGATCGTAGAGGCTAAACCCTAAGAGCTAGCCTATGATGGTATGATTGTAATTGTGATCGGCCTTCTAAGGACCATCCTCTCCGGTTTATATAGACATCGGAGAGAGCTAGGGTTTACATGGAGTCGGTTACAAGGAAGGAAATATAATATCCGGATCGCCAAGCTTGTCTTCCACGCAAAGGAGAGTCCCATCCAGACACTGGCCGGAGTCTTGAGTCTTGTATCTTCACGCTTCAATAGTCCGGACGATGTATATAGTCCGGCTGTCTGGATACCCCCTAATCCAGGACTCCCTCAGTAGCCCCTGAACCAGGCTTCAATGACGGTGAGTCCGGCGCGCAGTCTTGTCTTCGGCATTGCAAGGCGGGTTCCATCTCCGAATACTCCAATGTATTTGCTACGACGAATAGTGTCCGACTCCGCAAGATGATCTTCACATGCCATTGTAGGGAACATAGCATGAATCTGTTCTGCTAACAATCCTTGTACGTCGTGTCTTTGCATCGTGGCCTGGTCCAACACGAACCGGCGTTTCTTGCCCCACCTCGACTCGTGTTGCGAGGCGGTTTTATTGGCACGTTCTGCCAAAGCAGAGATCGTGCTCCTCTTATTACAGGATCTTCCATCAATATGGGCGTGTGACCCCATGAAGACTGTTGGTATGACTCCGTGTAGTCTTGGATAAGTCTCAAGCAGTCACGCTGAGGACTCTTGATATTCCTCCCCTTTATAAGAGGAGGTTCAGGCCTACCCTCTTTTCCACCCCCTTTGCTCCTTCTCGCACCTCGAGTTCTAACACCCAAGACCCAAGCTCCAACACCCCAGATCCTCCAGTATGTCCGGATCCGACGCTAAAGGAAGGTGGGTGGCCTCCTCGATCCAAGAGGAGGACATTACGAAGCTTAGGGAGGTCGGATACTTGACCGCCGATATCCAGCACAGGCTTCCTGCTCCAGGGCAAGTCATCCCTACGCCGGAGCCCAATGAGAGCGTTGTGTTCGTTCCTCACTTCCTCTGAGGCCTGGGCCTCACCCTTGACCCCTTTGTGAGGGGGCTCATGTTCTACTATGGGTTGGATTTTCATGATCTGGCTCCCGACGCCATCCTCCATATCTCGTCGTTCATTATTGTGTGCGAGGCTTTTCTCCACGTCACCCACACTTCGGCTTATGGCTCAAGACCTTCAGTGTGAAGCCGAAGATGATCGAGGGGCGACATGCAGAGTGCGGAGGTGCCATAATAAGCAGGAACGCCGATGCCCCATGGCCAGAGGGTCCTTTCCCAGAAGTATCCAATATATGACAATGGAGGTGGTTTTATGTTATAGCTCCCAGAGGCACAAAGTGGGTAGCCGCCCCCGAGTTCCACTCGGGCCCTCCATCACAATTGGCGTCTTGGACCGACGTAGGACGAAATTGTGGGCCCGCTGGTGATGTACCAAACCTACAGAATCGCATCTGGGAGCTTATTGAGAGGGACATAAATCTTGTCAGCATAATTCAAGTGATGCTAATCCGACGGATGTTGACGTGCAAACGTCGGCCTCTCCGGATGTGGGAGCTTAATCCGGAGGGTCCGTGGACTATTAAGCACTTCTTCGGCCTGAAGCTCAAAGGGATGTGTAAATTATTCTTCGGACCAAAAGTAAAGTGTCCGGACACCATCGAGGACGCGGGCCTAAGCTGCAATCGCCTAGATGCCCAAGTAAGTAACCTTAAAGCTGGACACTTCATTTATATTTATCATAAATATTATTCTGAAAATCCCTTCGTGGCCAGGAATGGGTCAACAAGGCGGAGAGAATCAGGTGTCCGGCGCCAGTTCCTGAAGGCTCGCCTGGTCCGACCATTGCCAAGATGCTTGGCCGGGTGCTCAGCAAAATCCCCTCAGGGAAAGGCGAAGGAAAGGGCAGTGAAGCCGAACTTCACACACTACGCATCCAGACCAGGGGAATCGCTACCTCTCCTACGGAGGATAGTTGAGAAGGGGAGGTTAAAGCCTCCTCCCCACGCGGGAGGAAGAGGGCCGTCTTCGAAGACTTAGAGGCGGAGATGCCCAAACAAGGGAAGAAGGTATCACCAGGGGGCTCTGCCGCGACGGGCACCCTCACCGCGTCGTGCCCACCAACGGGCTGTTGGGGAACGTTGCAGAAAATTAAAAAATTTCCTACGATTTCACCAAGATCCATCCATGAGTTCATCTAAGCAACGAGTCATGGGAGAGAGATTGCATCTACATACCACTTGTAGATCGCGTGCGGAAGCGTTCAAGGGAACGGTGATGATGGAGTCGTACTCGCGTGATTCAAATCACCGATGACCAAGTGCCGAACGGACAACACCTCCGTGTTCAACACACGCACGGAAGGACGGCGTCTCCTCCTTCTTGATCCAGCAAGGGGAAGGAGAGGTTGAGGAAGAAGGCTCCGGCAGCAAAGACGACGGCGTGATGATGGTGGAGAGGCAGTACTCCGACAGGGCTTCGACAAGCACTCAACGGAGGAGGAGAGGTGTTGGGGAGGGGAGGGGCTGCGCCTTGGATGTGTCTTGCAGCCCTCCCCTCACCCCTCTATTTATAGGGGAAGGGCAGAAGGCCCTCTAGATGAGATCTAGAGGGGGCGGCGTGAGGAGGGGGCTTGCCCCCAGCAAAGGGGGCGCCCCACTAGGGTTCCCCCAACCCTAGGTGCATGGGCCCAAGGGGGTGCCCAGCCCTCCAGGCTGGTTCCCTGCCCTTGTGGCCCATGAGGCCCTCCGAGAGGTGGCCCCTCGGTGGACCCGGAACCTCTCCGGTGGCCCGGTACAATACCGATATGCCCCGAAACTTTCCGGTGTCCGTATGACAACTTCCCATATATAAATCTTCACCTCCAGACCATTACGGAACTCCTCGTGACGTCCGGATCTCATCCGGACTCAACAACATTCGGTAATCACATACAAGTCTTCCTAATAACCCTAGCGTCACCGAACCTTAAGTGTGTAGACCCTACGGGTTCGGGAGACATGCAGACATGACCGAGACGACTCTCCGGTCAATAACCAACATCGGGATCTGGATACCCATGTTGGCTCCTACATACTCCTCGATGATCTCATCGGATGAACCACGATGTCGAGGATTCAAGCAACCCCGTATACTATTCCTTTTGTCGACGGTATGTTACTTGCCCGAGATTCGATCGTCGGTATCCCAATACCTCGCTCAATCTCGTTACCGCAAGTCACTTTACTCGCATCAAGTAGTGCATGATCCCGTGACCAAACACTTGGTCACTTTGAGCTCATTATGATGATGCACTACCGAAAGTGGGCCCAAGTGATACCTCTCCGTAATACGGAGTGACAAATCCAGTCTTGATCCGTGTCAACCCAATGCAGACACTTTCGGAGATACCTATAGTGTACCTTTATAGTCACCCGATTACGTTGTGACGTTTGGTACACCCAAAGCACTCCTACGGTATCCGGGAGTTACACGATCTCATGGTCTAAGGAAAAGATACTTGACATTGGAAAAGCTCTAGCAAAGCGAACTACACGATCTTGTGCTATGCTTAGGATTGGGTCTTGTCCATCACATCATTCTCCTAATGATGTGATCCCGTTGTCAACGACATCTAATGTCCATAGTCGAAACCATGACTATCTCGTTGACCAACGAGCTAGTCAACTAGAGGCTTACTAGGGACGTATTGTGTTCTATGTATTCACACGTGTATTACGATTTCCGGATAATACAATTATAGCATGAATAAAAGACAATTATCATGAACAAGGAAATATAATAATAATCCTTTTATTATTGCCTCTAGGGCATATTTCCAACAGTCTCCCACTTGCACTAGACTCAATAATCTAGTTACATTGTGATGAATCGAACACCCATAGAGTTACGGTGTTGATCATGTTTTGCCCATGGAAGAGGTTTAGTCAACGGATCTGCGACATTCAGATCCGTATGCACTTTGCAAATTTCTATGTCTCCATCTTGAATATTTTCACGGATGGAGTTGAAGCGACGCTTGATGTGCTGTTCTTCTTGTGAAACCAGGCTCCTTGGCAAGTGCAATAGCTCGGTGTTGTCACGGAGAAGAGTTTGATCGGCCCCGACGCATTGGGTATGACTCCTAGGTCGGTGATGAACTCCTTCACCAAATTGCTTCATGCGCTGCCTCCGAGGCTTCCATGTACTCCGCTTCACATGTAGATCCCGCCACGACGCTCTGCTTGCAGCTGCACGAGCCATCGCTCCACCATTCAACATATACACGTATCCGGTTTGTGACTTAGAGTCATCCAGATCTGTGTCGAAGCTAAGCGTCGACGTAACCCTTCTGATGAGCTCTTCGTCACCTCCATAAACGAGAAACATGTCCTTCGTCCTTTTCAGGTACTTCAGGATATTCTTGACCGCTGTCCAGTGTTCCTTGCCGGGATTACTTTGGTACCTACCTACCAAACTTACGGCAAGGTTTACATCCGGTCTGGTACACAACATGGCATACATAATAGATCCTATGGCTGAGGCATAGGGGATGACACTCATCTCTTCTTTATCTTTTGCCGTGGTCGGGCATTGAGCCGAGCTCAATCTCACACCTTGCAGTACAGGCAAGAACCCTTTCTTGGACTGATCCATTTTGAACTTCTTCAAAATCTTATCAAGGTATGTGCTTTGTGAAAGACCTATGAGGCGTCTCGATCTATCCCTATAGATCTTGATGCCTAATATGTAAGCAGCTTCTCCAAGGTCCTTCATTGAAAAACTTTTATTCAAGTAGGCCTTAATGTTGTCCAAGAGTTCTATATCATTTCAAATCAAAAGTATGTCATCTACATATAATATGAGAAATGCTATAGAGCTCCCACTCACTTTCTTGTAAATGCAGGCTTCTCCATAAGTCCGCATAAACCCAAACGCTTTGATCATCTCATCAAAGCGAATGTTCCAACTCCGAGATGCTTGCACCAGCCCATAAATGGATCGCTGGAGCTTGCATACCTTGTTAGCATTCTTAGGGTCGACAAAACCTTCCGCTGCATCATATACAGTTCTTCCTTAAGATAGCCGTTAAGGAATGCCGTTTTGACGTCCATTTGCCATATCTCATAATCATAGTATGCGGCAATTGCTAACATGATTCGGACGGACTTCAGCTTCGCTACGGGAGAGAAAGTCTCATCGTAGTCAACCCCTTGAACTTGCCGATAACCTTTAGCGACAAGTCGAATTTTATAGATGGTAACATTACCATCCGCGTCCGTCTTCTTCTTAAAGATCCATTTGTTTTCTATCGCTCGCCGATCATCGGGCAAGTCTGTCAAAGTCCATACTTTGTTTTCATACATGGATCCTATATCGGATTGCATGGCTTCAAGCCATTTGTTGGAATCCGCCCGCCATCGCTTCTTCATAGTTCGAAGGTTCACCGTTGTCTAACAACATGATTTCCGGTGACAGGGTTGCCATACCACTCGGTGTGGAACGTGTCCTTGTGGACCCACGAAGTTCAAGAGCAACTTGATCCGAAGTACCTTGATCATCATCATTAATTTCGTCTCCAAGAGGGTGTAGGCACCACAGGAACATTTTCTGAGCTGCACTACTTTCCGGTTCAAGAGGTAGTACTTCATCGAGTTCTACTTTCCTCCCACTTACTCCTTTCGAGAGAAACTCTTTTTCCAGAAAGGATCCGTTCTTGGCAACAAAGATCTTGCCTTCGGATCTAAGATAGAAGGTATACCCAATGGTTTCCTTAGGGTATCCTATGAAGACGCATTTTTCCGACTTGGGTTCGAGCTTTTCAGGTTGAAGTTTCTTGACATAAGCATCGCATCCCCAAACTTTTAGAAACGACAGCTTAGGTTTCTTCCCAAACCATAATTCATACGGTGTCATCTCAACGGATTTAGACGGTGCCCTATTTAAAGTGAATGTAGTTGTCTCTAGAGCGTATCCCCAAAATGATAGCGGTAAATCGGTAAGAGACATCATAGATCGCACCATATCCAATAGAGTGCGATTACGACGTTCGGACACACCTATTACCGAGGTGTTCCAGCGGCGTGAGTTGTGAAACGATTCCACATTTCCTTAAGTGTGTACCAAATTCGTGACTTAAATATTCTCCTCCACGATCTGATCATAAGAACTTTATTTTTCGGTCACGTTGATTCTCTACCTCATTCTGAAATTCCTTGAACTTTTCAAAGGTCTCAGACTTGTGTTTCATCAAGTAGACATACCCATATCTACTCAAGTCATCATGCGGTGAGAACATAACGATATCCTCCATGAGCCTCAACGCTCATTGGACCGCATACATCGGTATGTATGATTTCCAATAAGTTAGTTGCTCGCTCCATTGTCCCGGAGAATGGAGTCTTGGTCATTTTGCCCATGAGGCATGGTTCGCATGTGTCAAATGATTCATAATCGAGAGACTCTAAAAGTCCATCGAATGGAGCTTCTTCATGCGCTTGACACCAATGTGACCAAGGCGGCGATTACACAAGTATGTGGGACTATCGTTATCAACTTTACATCTTTTGGTATTCACACTATGAATATGTGTAATATTACGTTCGAGATTCATTAAGAATAAGCCATTGACCATTGGAGCATGACCATAAAACATATCTCTCATATAAATAGAACAACCATTATTCTCGGATTTAAATGAGTAGCCATCTCGCATTAAACGAGATCCTGATAAAATGTTCATGCTCAAACTTGGCACTAAATAATAATTATTGAGGTTTAAAACTAATCCCGTAGGTAAATGTAGAGGTAGCGTGCCGACGGCGATCACATCGACCTTGGAACCATTTCCGACGTGCATCGTCACCTCGTCCTTCGCCAGTCTCCGTTTATTCCGCAGCTCCTGCTGTGAGTTACAAATATGAGCAACGGCACCGGTATCTAATACTCAGGAGTTACTACGAGTACTGGTAAGGTACACATTAATCACATGTTTATCAAATATACCTTTAGTGTTGCCGGCCTTCTTGTCCGCTAAGTATTTGGGGCAGTTCCGCTTCCAAAGGGCCCTTCTTCCCTTTGCAATAAAAGCACTCGTCTCAGGCTTGGGTCCATTCTTTGACTTCTTCCGGCAACTTGCTTGCAGACGCGGCAACATCCTTGCCGTCCTTCTTGAAGTTCTTCTTACCCTTGCCCTTCTTGAACTTAGTGGTTTTATTAACTATCAACACTTGATGTTCTTTCTTGATTTCAACCTCTGCGACTTCAAAGCATTGAGAATACTTCAGAATGGTCTTCACCATCCCCTGCATATTGTAGTTCATCACAAAGCTCTTGTAGCTTGGTGGGAGCGATCAAGGATTCTGTCAATGACCGCCTCGTCAGGAGGTTAATGTCCAAATGGGACAAAGGTTGTGCAACCTGCACATTTTGAGTATGTGCTCACCGACAGAACTGTTTTTCCTCCATCTTACAACTATAGAACTTGTCGGAGACTTCATATCTCTCGACCGGGCATGAGCTTGGAAAACCATTTTCAGCTCCTCGAACATCTCATATGCTCCGTGTTGCTCAAAACGCTTTTTGAAGCCCGGTTCTAAGTTGTAAAGCATGCCGTGACCGAACGAGGGAGTAATCATCAGCACGAGACTGCCAAGCATTCATAATGTCTTGGTTCTCTGGGATGGGTGCTTCACCTAGCGGCGCTTCTAGGACATATTGTTTCTTGGTTGCTATGAGGATGATCCTCAGGTTCCGGACCCAGTCCGAATAGTTGCTGCCATCATCTTTCAGCTTGGTTTTCTAGAACGGGTTGAAGTTCATGTTGACATGAGTGTTGGCCATTTGATCTACAAGACATATTTTGCAAAGACTTTAGACTAAGTTCATGATAATCAAGTTCATCTAATCAAATATTTAATGAACTCCCACTCAGATTGACATCCCTCTAGTCATCTAAGTGTTACACGATCCGAGTCGACTAGGCCGTGTCCGATCATCATGTGAGACGGACTAGTCATCATCGGTGAACATCTCCATGTTGATCGTATCTTCCATACGACTCATGTTCGACCTTTCGGTATGTTGTGTTCCGAGGCCATGTCTGTACATGCTAGGCTCGTCAAGTTAACCCTAAGTGTTTGCATGTGTAAAACTGTCTTACACCCATTGTATGTGAACGTAAGGATCTATCACACCCAATCATCACGTGGTGCTTCAAAACGACGAACTTTAGCAACGGTGCACAGTTAGGGGGAACACTTTCTTGAAATTATTATAAGGGATCATCTTATTTATTACCGTCGCTCTAAGTAAACAAGATGCATAAACATAATAAACATCACATGCAATTATATAAAGTAGTGACATGATATGGCCAATATCATATAGCTCCTTCGATCTCCATCTTCGGGGCTCCATGATCATCTTGTCACCGGCATGACACCATGATCTCCATCATCATGATCTTCATCATCGTGTCTTCATGAAGTTGTCACGCCAACGACTACTTCTACTTCTATGGCTAACGCGTTTAGCAATAAAGTAAAGTAATTTACATGGCGTTCTTTAATGACACGCAGGTCATACAAAAATAAGACAACTCCTATGGCTCCTGCCGGTTGTCATACTCATCGACATGCAAGTCGTGATTCCTATTACAAGAACATGATCTCATACATCACAATATATCATTCATCATTCATCACAACTTCTGGCCATATCACATCACATGACAATTGCTGCAAAAACAAGTTAGACGTCCTCTAATTGTTGTTGCATCTTTTACGTGGCTGCAATTGGGTTCTAGCAAGAACGTTTTCTTACCTACGAATAACCACAACGTGATTTTTGTCAACTTCTATTTACCCTTCATAAGGACCCTTTTCATCTAATCCGCTCCAACTAAAGTAGGAGAGACAAACACCCGCTAGCCACCTTATGCAACTAGTGCATGTCAGTCGGTGGAACCTGTCTCACGTAAGCGTGCGTGTAAGGTCGGTCCGGGCCGCTTCATCCCACAATACCGCTGAAGCAAGAAAAGACTAGTAGCGGCAAGCAAGTTGACAAGATCTACGCCCACAACAAAATTGTGTTCTACTCGTGCAATAGAGAAATACACATAGACCTAGCTCATGATGCCACTATTGGGGAACGTTGCAGAAAATTAAAATTTTTCCTACGGTTTCACCAAGATCCATGTATGAGTTGATCTAAGCAACGAGTCATGGGAGAGAGATTGCATCTACATACCACTTGTAGATCGCGCGCGGAAGCGTTCAAGGGAACGGTGATGATGGAGTCGTGCTCGCCGTGATTCAAATCACCGATTACCAAGTGCCGAACGGACAGCACCTTCGCATTCAACACACGTACGGAACGGACGACGTCTCCTCCTTCTTGATCCAGGAAGGGGGAAGGAGAGGTTGAGGAAGAAGGCTCCAGCAGCAGCACGGCGGCGTGATGATGGTGGAGAGGCAAGATTCGGCTGTGGCTTCGCCAAGCACTCAACGGAGGAGGAGAGGTGTTGGGAGGGAGGGCTGCGCCTTGGATGTGTCTTGCAGCCCTTCCCTCACCCCTCTATTTATAGGGGAAGGGCAAGGGGGTCGGCCCTCTAGATGAGATCTACAGGTGGGGGGCGGGAGGAGGGGGCTTGCCCCTGCCAAAGGGGGCGCCCCACTAGGGTTCCCCCAACCCTAGGCGCATGGGCCCAAGGGGGGTGCCCAGCCCTCCAGGGGCTGGTTCCTGCCCCTGTGGCCCATGAGGCCCTCCGAGAGGGGTGGCCCCTCCCGGTGGACCCCCGGAACCTCTCCGGTGGCCCCGGTACAATACCGATATGCCCCCGAAACTTTCCGGTGTCCGTATGACAACTTCCCATATATAAATCTTCACCTCCAGACCATTTCGTAACTCCTCGTGACGTCCGGGTTCTCATCCGGGACTCCGAACAACATTCGGTAATCACATACAAGTCTTCCTAATAACCCTAGCGTCACCGAACCTTAAGTGTGTAGACCCTACGGGTTCGGGAGACATGCAGACATGACCGACGACTCTCCGGTCAATAACCAACAGCGGGATCTGGATACCCATGTTGGCTCTACATACTCCTCGATGATCTCATCGGATGAACCACGATGTCGAGGATTCAAGCAACCCGTATACTATTCCTTTTGTCGACGGTATGTTACTTGCCCGAGATTCGATCGTCGGTATCCCAATACCTCGTTCAATTTCGTTACCGGCAAGTCACTTTACTCGTACCATAATGCATGATCCGTGACCAGACACTTGGTCACTTTGAGCTCATTATGATGATGCACTACCGAGTGGGCCCAAGTGATACCTCTCCGTGTCTGGAGTGACAAATCCAGTCTTGATCCGTGTCAACCCAATGACACTTTCGGAGATACCTGTAGTGCACCTTTATAGTCACCCAGTTACGTTGTGACGTTTGGTACACCCAAAGCACTCCTACGGTATCCGGGAGTTACACGATCTCATGGTCTAAGGAAAAGATACTTGACATTGGAAAAGCTCTAGAAAAATGAACTAGACGATCGATCTTGTGCTATGCTTAGGATTGGGTCTTGTCCATCACATCATTCTCCTAATGATGTGATCCCGTTGTCAACGACATCTAATGTCCATAGTCAGGAAACCATGACTATCTGTTGACCAACGAGCTAGTCAACTAGAGGCTTACTAGGGACATATTGTGTTCTATATATTCACACTTGTATTATGATTTCCGGATAATACAATTATAGCATGAATAAAAGACAATTATCATGAACAAGGAAATATAATAATAATCCTTTTATTATTGCCTCTAGGGCATATTTCCAACACGGGCCAGCCCTCCACCGAGCTGTAAGTTGATCGTTAATTTGAAGGTAGGGTGTTTCTCCGAGATCCATAACCGGGACTTCGTCTTTTGAAGTGCGGCGAGCAGCTCTTCTCAACAGAGTTCGTCTTTGGGGGGATCTTCCTCCAGAGATGATGAGAGTGAGACCCCACCCACCTCTCTGCCTCATGAAGTGGGCGACACTGAGGTGTCGTCACGGAGGAGTTCGAATCTGCCGAAGCCGGAAGCTAACACGTCCGTCGCCCTGAGCCCGGAGCGTTTAGCTCCCATGGGGGGCGATGAGAAGGGCCAGGCACAGTTTGATGTCCGGCCAGATGTACTGACAGGCCTTCTGGAGTGAGCCGCGCTCTCGGAGGAGCACCATTGTTTAATGAGCACGCTGCTCACGAAGATTTCATCCGCTACAAGCGGTTTGAATGAAGCATTTACAAGCCTGCTCAAGGGCTTTGATGTATTTAGTGAAAAATGCATAATTATTTGGTTATGAAGCACGCGCTAGGCGTGCTCCCTATGGATAGTAGCCCCTGAGATTCTGGTTGCCCGCCATAGGCGGCAAACGGGGGATCATATAGTAATGGCGGTGCCGTACATGTGCGCAGGTATATAAGGATCTGGCAGCCGACCAGTCTGTTGAAGTTGCCGAACTAAGGAGGCAGATTAGATCTATTGATGCCGAAATCACGCTGGTGAACAAACGGCTGGAAGAGTCACAGGGTATGTGCTCTGCTTCCCTTATTATGATGTATAGGAAAATGCGAGAGGGGTATAATATTGATGCAATGTGTTTGTACCGTAGATGGTGCTACTGCCGTGGAGGCCCTGAGGGCGGAACTTGCTCAGGCCAAGGAACAAGCTCGGGCTAGCAATGCGGCTGCCCTAAAGGCGGCCGAAGAATTGAGAGCCGAACAGGCTGCTCATCGCCGAAGCGAGGAAAAGATAGCCGAAATGGCTGGGGAGTTGAAAAATGCCGCCGACCGGTATGTACTCCTTGAAAAGGAGAATAAGGCTAGTTCGGCCGAGCTGGACAAGGCACTTAATGCCGCCAAGGAGATGCGGACCGAGATCCGGGGTATGCGGGAGGAGCTCCAACAGGCCGGCAAAATCGTGGTTGGGGGCTCCTACTTACTGCGGATGAAGTTTTTGGATCCGAAGTATGCTTCCTGGCTGGTATTTGGAGTCCTATGACACATATGCGGACTTGGCGAATAGTACAGCTGACGCTGCTAAGTTTTTTGAGGGTCAAGGTGATAAAGAAGTGAAGAAGCTTTTCTGGTCGCAGTTCAATGCTCCCACTCGCCCGCTGCCGCTAAATGAGAAGGTGGCTGCTGTGGTGGAGCTCCACAGGCTGTCCAGGCTTGCAATGCGGTCTGTAATAGACCATCTTTGGCCGAAGGGGCCTAAGCCGGACAGCTACTTTGGTTTGGTGCAGCAATTCCTAGGGGTCGTGTCTCGGATTGACGCCATGAGGAGGTCGGCGTGAATAGAGGGTGCGCGGATGGCTCTTGCCCACGTTAAATCCTATTGGACGGATATGGAGGCCACCA
This sequence comes from Aegilops bicornis, assembly GCA_021605145.1. NCBI lineage: Eukaryota > Viridiplantae > Streptophyta > Magnoliopsida > Poales > Poaceae > Aegilops > Aegilops bicornis. Next base: position 26,801,891 of record CM038672.1, read on the forward strand.
TTATAGCGACCCAGGATCCGGCGGGAGGCCAATATCTGGCCGAGCACTACTTGGCACAGGTCACAGAAGGTGCCCGCCTAATATAGGCGCAGTGCTCGAAGAATGTCTTGTTCGAGTGATAAGTCGAATCATTGTAAAAAACAATGTTTATTTTCATTATGAGGCTATATTTATACTTTTTGCCCGGAAGTATGATTGTGTCCCCTTTGCGACCGTTTTTATATAGATATGAGTAGTCCGAAAGTTAGCAGTCATTGGCTTCAGCCCCCACGCATACAATGCGGGGGTGTTCGCAAGAAATATGCTTAATCACACTTGATCCAACATCTTGGTCCATTAAGGAGGTGATCGCACGTCGAACTAGGCAACCGGACTATATAGCGGTAACACTTTCGCTTAGCCATGGGGGTCTAACGGTGGGGCTACTATGTAGCCCCTGGTACATTCGCGTGCATCCGAATGCGGGCGCGTATGTACATGGTCGGGAAACGGCCCTTCGTTAACGCGGAGGAATCTTAGAGATTCCGGTGAGTCTTCGAGTGGTTGAACAGTCTCTCGTTTATCATGATAGTCAGTTTTCGGCTTTCTCTACTGAGGTGCTCATCCGGAATAACCAGGGCACAATCGCAGTAGTTCTCCTTTGGCCGCCTTAGCCGATAATAACGGAACGTAAGGCGACAAAACCCAGGAGTCGGGCAAACCCAACATTTGACCAAAGACATGATTCGGAGCTGATGCATATAAGGCCAAACTCGTGACGCCGAACACTCCCGAGGGTATTCGGTCTTTGTAAAAGAAAATAGGCTGACAAGAGCCTATTATAAGCCCTAAATTTCCAGGTACGTGCGATTTGATCTGTCGTGGCGAAATGCCAATAACGACATTATCCTTTGTGGGTATGGAACCCATGGGATGGTTAAACAACAAGAGGCAGTAGAAAAGGTTTACACATGGGCTTAATCTAAAAAGAAACCTGTTGAACGGGGCCCTGCTGCACGTCTGCGCCTTTGTCTCCGTTGTGCCGTATTCTGGAAGGGTATCGTGCGAACATTGTCTGTGGAAAAAAAAGAAAACTCGTAGGATAATACAACGTAAGTATGCGATTGATAATAAAAGTGTAAGATGTTGGCCTGCCAGTAAGGTTGAGCCAGCTGTGGGGCTGCATTAAATATTTACAGCCCCTGGTATCCGCTATGGGATTACATGTACGGTGCCCTGGTTCAGTTTTATCCGGGCTACCGGACTCGTCTAGCCGTGTCTGTGGTTGTAATGACCAGTCATGTTTTTTGATATTGGAGGCCGCTTACCGTCCGGCCGCCAGGGCCGTCGCGTGTTCCTCTACGCGTGAGGAGCGCTCTGTGATTCCGCTAACGGTGATGACGCCACGTGGACCGGACATCTTGAGTGTAAGGTAGCCATAGTGCGGCAATGCGTTGAAGCGGGCGAAGGCCGTTCTTCCAAGCAATGCGTGATAGCCGCTTTGGAAGGGTGCGATGGTGAAGAGTAGTTCTTCGCTCGAATTGGCTGGGAGCGAATTTTACTTCCAGCACGACGGAGCCCCTGTCGTAGGCTTCCACGCCTGGTATCACCCCTTCAAAGGTGGTGTTGCTTTGGATAATTCTGGATGGGTTTATCCCCATTCCGCAGACAGTGTCCTCGTATATTAAATTGAGACTACTGCCGCCGTCCATGAGGACGCGGGTGAGACGGTATCCGTCGATTATTGGGTCTAGCACCAAGGCCTCTGATCCTCCGCGCCGAATACTAGTTTGGCCGTCCATGTGATCGAAAGTGATCGGACGAGACATCCAGAAGTCAGATGTGGGTATGATGGGCTCTACATCGTGCGTGTCTCTGAGCGCGCGTTCGTGCCTTCTCGTGAATGTGCGAGTCGCGTGGATCATGTTTACTAACCTCTGGCGGGAATTTTTTCTGTCCCCCAGTGTTTGGCTGACGAGGTTCGTCCTCGTCTTCACTTGGTGTTTCCCTCCCCTTGTGTTCAGCATTTAATTTGCCGGCCTGCTTGAAGACCCAAAGATTCTCTATGCGTGTGGTTCGCAGAGTTTCTCCGGTGCCATGAATTTGGCATAGTCTGTCCAGACTCGCTCAGACCGGACGGTCCCTCTTTACTGCCTTTAAATGGCTTCTTTTGCTGATCAGGTCGAGAGCCCCTGAATCCGGCATTGACCGTTGTGTTATCCGGGCTCTCTTCCTTGTTTTGGCGTTTGTGTTTATTACGCTGTGGCTTCCCGTTGCCATCCCTTATTTCGGATGTGTTGGGGTCGCTGGTGCCTTTACGGGATAACCAGCTATCTTCACCCGCGCAAAAGCAGGTCATAAGGCCTGTTAAGGCTGCCATTGTCCTTGGCTTTTCTTGGCCGAGGTGCCAGGTGAGCCACTCGTCGCGGATGCTGTGTTTGAATGCTGCTAATCCTTCGGCGTCTGGACAATCGACAATTTGATTCTTCTTGGTGAGGAATCTGTTCCAAACTTGCGGGCGAACTCTCCGGGCTGTTGGATTATGTGACTTAGATTGTCTGCATCCGGAGGCCGGACATAAGTCCCTTGGAAGTTGGCCCTGAAAGTGTCCTTGAGTTCCTCCCAACTCCTGATTGAATTTTCGGGGAGGCTTTTCAACCAGTGTCGAGCCGGTCCCTTCAGCTTGAGGGGAAGGTATTTGATGGCGTGGAGGTCATCCCAACGAGCCATGTGAATATGCAGGATAAAATCCTCGATCCAGACCCCTGGGTCTGACGTTCCGTCGTATGCCTCTATGTTCACAGGTTTAAAGCCTTGTGGGAATTCATGGTCCAGTACTTCTTCGGTGAAGCACAGGGGGTGAGCAGCCCCTCTGTATCTGGGCGCGCTGTGGCATGCAGTCGGCTGTTGTTGTGTCCGGTGTTTATTCTGAACTGGTATTTGGCTTGTATGAGCGTTTGGGTGACCATAGTCCCTCGTCGGGGTGCGTCCTTTAGATCCATAGATGGACCTTGCTGCACCGGCTTTCTTATTCAGATGCTCACGCAGATCGTGCGCGGTGTCAGTAGCCATTCTGTTGTGGTTATGAAGCGGTACGTCTAGTCTCCTGGTCGTATTATTCTTTGGTGGAACAGCCTCGTCGTCGAATTCTGGCAGTAGCTTGCGTTTTGGATAGCTTTTTGTATGGCGATAGTCACCATATCTTTCTTCAGTGTCTAGCACTTTATTCCATCTGCGGCTGAGCGTTTCCTGTGCGGCTTTGAGCCGTTGCTTCTTCTTCTTTAGACTTCTTGCTGTGGCCATAAACTTTCGGTGGAGGTTGTCTCATTCCACTCGTTCGTCCGGACTGATGAATGCATCGTCGTCCGGACTGTGTTCCTGTTCTGGGGTGGTTTCATGAGCTCGTCCCTCCGGATCATTGTGATCGGGTATTTGATCTGAACTCGGTTTGGCGTGACCTGGCTCGTTCTGCTCCATCGCTGGGTCCATGTGGTCGTTACTGCCTTCGGGGTTTGCTGGTATGTCGACCCTTCTTGCGCTCTTGTCGCTATTTTTGTCGTTGCTGGACTTCGAGCGGCGTCTGCGCTGCCGTTTTGGCTTCTAGCCGGGTGTTTTATCTTCCGGACTATCGCTGTCGTCCTTCTTGGGCGTATCCACCATGTATATATCGTGTGACAAGGTAGTAGTCCCGCGCCCCAGAGATTCTGAAGCTTCTCCTGCATCGTCGTCCATATTGTCGATGTCTTCGGAGTCGAAGTCAAGAACGTCGGTTAAATCATCGATCGTGTTAATGAAGTGGGTGTTGGGTGGGCAACGAATTCCTTTGTCGCCTGCTTCCTACTCAGGCCAGACATGGTTCAGCCCAGAGCCTCCCGAGAAAGAGAGAGACTTTAATGAGTTCAGCATGTCGCCAAAGGGCGAGTGCTGGAGGATGTCCGCAGCGGTAAACTCCATTACCGGAGCCCAACCTGGCCCGGCTGGCTCGAGGGTATGCGGACTGGGACCAACAACCGTATACGAGTCCGGGGGCCCGAGGTTACAGGCCTCCACCGAGGTGAGACCTGTGTTTGGCTCCACCGCGATGAGTATGCGGCCTACGGGGCAGGGTCCACCCCTCCATCCTTGGGCAACGCAACCTATTCCGGATTTAGATCCGGGGCTACTGCAGGGATGATGTCGCGAGCATTGTCCGACAGCAGGTCTAGGCCGTGCTCCTCATGATTGTCCGGCGCTCCTGGCACAGGCCCGAATCCGTCGAAGATCAAGTCTCCACGAACATCCGCCGTGTAGTTCAAGTTTCCGAACCTGATCTGCTGGCCAGGGGCGTAGCTGTCGATCTGCTCCAGATGACCAAGCGAATTGGCCCGCAGTGCGAAGCCGCTGAACACAAAGATCTGTCCGGGGGGAAAAGTCTCGCCCTGGACCGTGTTGGCGACTGAAGACGCCATCAAGCCTCAAAGCGACGACACAGAGGAACTCTCAATGAAAGCACCAATGTCGGTGTCAAAACCGGCGGATCTCGGGTAGGGGGTCCCGATCTCGCGTCTTAGGCTGATGGTAACGAGGAAGCAAGGGACACAATGTTTACCCAAGTCGGGCCCTCTCGATGGAGGTAAAACCCTACTTCCTGCTTGATTAATATTGAAGATATGAGTAGTACAAGAGTAGATCTACCACGAGATCGTAGAGGCTAAACCCTAAGAGCTAGCCTATGATGGTATGATTGTAATTGTGATCAGCCTTCTAAGGACCATCCTCTCCGGTTTATATAGACACCGGAGAGAGCTAGGGTTTACATGGAGTCGGTTACAAGGAAGGAAATATAATATCCGGATCGCCAAGATTGTCTTCCACGCAAAGGAGAGTCCCATCCGGACACGGGCCGGAGTCTTGAGTCTTGTATCTTCACGCTTCAATAGTCCGGACGATGTATATAGTCCGGCTGTCCGGATACCCCCTAATCCTGGACTCCCTCAGTTGGGGGTTTTGGGGTATTAATTTAGGTGTTTCATATATTGTGTTAGCTAGCTAATTAATAGAGAGAAGTGTCCTCTCTTATGTCCGTGCTTATTCGACGCTACGTACTGTACATAGAGAGGCCCTCGACACGCTAGCTAGTAAGAAAATGAAGGAAACCATTAAGTACAGAAGCTCGTCATGCATACCGAGAGAAGTGATTGATCGACCTCTCCTTCTCCGCGAGATTGGTCGAACAACAAGTTTTTGTATTATCAATCCGACGCTACTGGCTACATACATATACAATATGTAAGATCTCTTACAATCCCCTACCATTTGAAATCAACTTCCACATGGTATTCTCCGGCTTTATTGATGACGTGGTCAAGAAAGAATCCCGCCAATTCCTCTTGAATTGCTTTCATGCGATCTTGTGGTAGGAGTTCATTCCGCATTTGCCACGTCTAATTTGAAGAAGGGGATTAATACATATATGAATGAAACTCAACAGAAATGATGGTGTAATAAAATGAAATTGTGAATATTATTGCTTAGGCACTTCATATTGTCTTTTAGAGTAGCCCCGCTTATTTTTCAAAGTCGTGTTGTAGATGAACTCGCACACGTAGTATCCACTGAAATTATTCCCTTCTTCCTGCCACAAGCACTTTACGAGAAATAGAGGTCAATCAAACTGATAATGAAGCATTATAAATGGCATTGATGAAAGTATAGCTATAGAATAAACGGGAGATGCGCGCAACTAGCTAGCTAGTAGTACTTACTTTCGGGTATGTATATTGCAGCTCCTTCGGCAGTCCCGGAGCTTCTGCGGTGAACTGTTTCCAAACCCTGCAAGACAAAAATAATAATTATTATTACTTGAGATATCAGGAAATGAACAAAAAGTTGCCGATATGGTGCGCTAATGATCGATTGAACTTACTTGTGGAGCAATTTAGTCATGTCCGCATAGGTTTCGGGATCTTTTCGTCTCGAGTCTAAGACGGTTACTAGTCCCCGCTCAAGCTTAATCTCCAGAAGAACATAGTGGAAGCTTCACACACATGCATAATTCATCAATTAATTACATTACTATAACCTCGCTCGAGTAATAAGGGAAACTGAATATGCACACGACAGTAACACTCACTCGAAGTTGTAAGGAAAGAGTATTAAATCTTTGTTTTGATTTTTTATCAACGATTGTAGCAAGTTGGCCTCGGCCTCTTCGGCGTTCTTTTTAACCTGAAATTCATCTATGATATTTGTGTTAATGAACCCAATATCATACATTTCTTGTTCTTTTGCACTCGACGATCTTCAATCTGCATAATATAGTGAGGATAATTAATTATAAATACATGCAATGAAAGAGCCGAGCTATATATAGAGACTTAATGACAGAAATAGTACTTACAGACAGTAGCAAAAGACCGTTAATTTATCGAGGGCCTTTTGATTGAAGAACTCGGAGAACTCCTCAAATGGAACAGGCAACAGATCAGTTCCAATGAGGTCGTGCTCCTCTTTAATTCTCAGATACAAAGTATTCGTCCCCGGACTCTCTGCAGGTTTTCATGTACCAATTATGGAATCTTCGCATCATCGTTGTTAGAGATTTTCCATCTTTGACGAGAGGCTTCTCGTACTCGTATCTGTGTTCGTCCACCTCCAAGAAATCAAAATGTACATCATCAGGCAGGTAATATCCAAGATTGTTATAACCGGGCACCGTCCCCGGAGCATTAGCGACAATGTCGCTAGACACATTGAGCGGGGGGCACGATTGCTTTGCTTGTTCGCCGAGCTGGGAATTTTTTTTCCCAGTTGCTCGTTCCTTTAACCTTTGATCACTGAAAGTACTTCTCGACCGGTTAGCTTCGAGATATGTCTTTGTAGTAATGCGCTCATAGTTGGTTCTCGGCGGAGACTTTGGTGGTTTCCTCAGGGCATCGATAGTGCACTTTGCTTTCACCGGATCTACCTTCTCCTCCGGAGGTGGATGTCTCTTTGCTTTCAACCCTTCAAACAAGTCCTTCACTTCGGTCTGCATGATCTTCGCGTTTTCCTCCTCGGTCCTCTAGTACGGTAACTCCTCTAGAGGCTTGAGAGATGGACCGTATCTGTATTGCCTCCCGCCTCTGGCTGTACTGCTAGACGCCGGAGCAGATGGAGCGGTTGCGGCTGTCTTCTTTTGTGCTTGCTTATGAGGCGGAGGAGAAGGACTACGACGCACCGGAGCAGCCGGGGCGGTGGCGGGTCTCTTCCGCCCTTGCTGGCGAGGTGGAGAAGGAGGAGGCTGCTGGCTGCTCGGGCGCGCCGGCGCAAGCGGAGAAGGAGACGGAGTGCGGCCACGCGCCGGAGAAGGAGGCGGAGGAGGAGGCGGAGTTCGCTGATCACTCGTTGGAGGAGGAGGCGGAGGAGGAGGCGAAGTGCCATGACTCGCCAGATGAGGAGGAGGAGGAGGCGTCCAGTTCGGAAGGTTGATGAGCTCCTTCCGCCATAGGCATGTAGTCTTTAGAGAAGAACCCAGCCGAATCTCCCCTTCACCCGTAGGGTGGTCAAGCTCAAGGTCCTCAAATCCGTCTGTTATGTGATCCACCATAACCCTAGCATATCCTTCTGGAATCGGCTGGCCATGGTAGGTTGAGCCAGGTTCATTAGGTATAACAGAGCCAACAGCCGCCTTGACTTTCAATGTCATACACCGCGTCATAAGGTGGCAATGTTGAGACTCTGTGATAGCATCCATGGGGTAGCCCGTGAAGATAGGCTCCAGCTGCTGAGTCTGCTCGGTGAAAGCCATGCTGCTTCTCCGCTGAGATGGCGGGGTAGCTTCAGGGGAAGCTTCGGCAGGTTGTTTGTTGCGATATGCTTCTCGTTCCTCTAGCCCTTTTACCCTTTCGTGCAGCGCCTGCAGTTGGCTATGCTCCTTTCTTCCTCCTCTCCTGGGTTTTGTAACCCCCTGCGTCCGGAAACCCAGCCTTCCATGAAAGGGAGCCTGGCATGCCTCGTGTCCGTCCAGGGTGCTCAGGATTCCCGAGGGCCATTGTGAGCTCGTCCTTCTCTCTGTCTGGAATGAACGTCCCTTCCTGTGCTGCGGCGATATAGTGTCGAAGCTTCCTGACGGGTATTCGCAGTTGCTCATCCGTCCAAACGCACTTCCCTGATACAGGGTCCAAGGTTCCGCCAACCCCGAAAAACCAAGTCCGGCAACGGTCTGGCCATCTCAATGTCTCTGGTTCGACCCCTTTATCAGGTCATTCTCAGCCTTGTCCCACAAAGGTTGGGCTTTGAGGTAACCACCTAACCCCGTGCAATGGTGATGCTTCTTCTTCACAGCATTAATCTTGTTTGTCGCTGACATCTTCTTACTCTTTTCCGATGTCTTGTGGGCCACAAATGCGGGCCATTGATCTCTGATCTTCTCAAACCGGCCGGTGAATTCTGGTGTCTCTTCTTTGTCGACAAACGTTTTCAGGTCATTCTTCCACCTCCTGAATAGTTCTGCCATCTTCTTAAGAGCATGAGACTTGATCAATTCCTCTTTAACTAGCTTCTCTGGATCCTCCTCTGGCGGTAGGGTGAAATTTTGCCTTAAGCGTTGTCCAAAGATCTTCTTTCTGCATATCGGAGACATATGACACCTCAGGGTCTTCCTTCTTTGGCTTTAACCATTGTTGGATACCGATCCGGATTTTGTCCCTAACAAGAACCCCGCACTGAGCACGAAATGCATCCCTTGTCCGGATGGGTTCAATCGGCTTGCCATCACGCGTGATTGCTGTGATCTCAAACCTTTCATCCGAGCGCAACTTTTTCTTCGGGCCTCGTTTCTTTACCGAAGTTGAGCTCGATCCAGAGGGCTAGAGAAAAAAGAAGAAAGACGAGAGTTAATTAATATGTGTACATATGAAAACAATGAATGCATCAATTAACTAGTCAGCACGGGCTTAACTAATATATATATACCTGGTAGGACTCGGTTCGGTCAACGGAGCAGTCAGCACGGTCTCCTTCTTGTACCTCCATTGGGTCACCGGAGCCATCATGAACATAGCCCTCTTCTTGTACCGGCATTAATGGGTCATCGGAGCCATCATGAACATAGCCCTCTTCTTCACCCGGTCCTTCCCGACCATCGGTGTCGTAGAGAAACGACGCAACGACATCAATTCCTTGTGCGATTATCTCCCCCAACATCGCTTATGTTGCTTCGTCTCGGGAGTGATCCATAGTTTCTGCAAATATTTACAACATGTCAATTATTATTCAAACATGGTACAGATGGATATATATTAGTGGCAAGCGAGAACTAGCTAGCTAATCACAATAAGGAATCATGTTAGTGGCCTCGATGCTGCTTCTCTAGGGTTTGGGGTGGCCTAGACAATGCTTCAAGGGTTTGGGGTGGCCTCGACACAACGCTTCAAGGGTTTGGGGTGGCCTCGACGACAAAGCTCTTTTAACTTGGTAAATTTGGGTGGCCTCGAGAGAGTTTGTCGGGTAGGGGCGCGGTGGGAGGGGGTAGGAGACCAACATAGTTTTTTCTCTAGGGTTTGGGTGTCCTCGAGAGTTTTGGTCGAGCGAGAGGGACGAGGGGGGTGCTCCCATGGTATAAGTTACCACGGTCGAGAGTGGGTATATATATCGACCGCCCCTCATGTCGAAGTTATCCGGGAGGGGGTTATATCGACAATGACGCGACGTACATATACATGGGAAAATAATGTTATCGGGGAGGGGGTATATCGGTACCCCCCCCCCCCTCGTGTTGAAGTTCTCGGGAGGGGGTATATCGACAACGACATACCCGATAAAAAATAAGAAGACAAAAGAAAAAATAAAAAGAGGAGAAGAAGAAAGGAATAGCAGAGAAGCAATCGAAGAAAAAAAAGAAGAAAAAAAGGAGAAGAAGAAAGGAATAGAGGAGAAAGAAGAAAAAAAAGAAAATTTCTATTTTTTTCTTCTTTCTCCTCTATTCCTTTCTTCTTCTCCTCTTCCTTTTCTTCTTTTTTCCTCTTCTTATTTATTTCTCCTCTTCTTCCTCTCCTCTTCTTCTCCTTTCTTCCTCTTCTTATTTTCCTTTTTCTCCTCTCATTCTTTTTCTTCTTCTTCCTTTCCTAGCTAGATATTTAAAAAATTTCTAAAAATTAAACTAACCTAAAATGTACTAAATCTAACTTTTGCATATATGAACATATATACACAAAGAACATACAAACATATATACTTTTTTATAAAAAGCAAAAAATCATATACATATAATCTGAAAAAAAAACATCATATTCTATAAAAAAATCATCATATATAAGAACAAAAACAATTATCACATATATTAAAAAACAGGGGAGGGTGCCGCCGGACCAAGGTGAGGAGGGCACGGGGTCGGGGCAGGGCGGCGAAGCGGCGACGGCGACGCAAGCGGGCAGGGCGGGCGGCGGCATGGCGAAGGATGACAGCGGGCGAGGGCGGGCGACAGCGTGGCAGGGCGGCGACTGACGGCCGGGCGAGGGCGACGGGCGCCGGAGCAGGCTCGGCGGCGATCGCAACGAGGAGCAGCGTGGAAGGCGGCGGAGAAGAAGAGTGATTTTTGCAGAAACTGCTAAGTGTTGCTTATATAGCAAAGCCTTTAGTCCCGGTTGGTGGCACCAACCGGGACTAATGCCCCCCTTTAGTCCCGGTTGGTGTCACCAACCAGGACCAAAGGTCTCTTTTCAGCAGCCCAAAGGGCGGGAAGCGGCGGCCTTTGGTCCCGGTTGGTGGCACCAACCGGGACCAAAGGTCGTGTGCTGGCGTGGTGCGGCACGAATGTTTAGTCCCACCTCGCTAGCTGAGAGGGGCGCGCAGTCGTTTATAAGCCCCACTGTCGCACCCCTCTCGAGCTCCTCTCCACTGCAGACTTACGGGCCTATATGCTACTGCTTTGCCTGATGGGCCTTCTGGGCCTACTGCGGGCCTGAATCCTGGCCCATGGATGGTTTCTAGTCGTATTCAGGCCATGGTGGCCCAGTTGGTGGCAAAAAAATTATTTTTTCCTAGTTTTTTGTTTACTTTTTTGCTTTATTTATTTTGTTTTGTTTCTACTTACAACAAAATACTTATTTATTTTATTTTATTTTGTTTATAATTACTTATTAATTTTATTTTATGATAATTTCTTTTTGCTATTAAAGTTTCTAACAAAGAAAGTTCTTTATGAAAATTCTTTTTGCTTTTAATGCTTTTGAACAGAAAATACTTTGATAATTTTAGTTGCATGAATTTTATATAATTTTAGTTTGAATAATACTAGAAGTTGCTTATAATGTTTTGAATAGAAAATACTTTGATAGTTTTAGTTTCATAAATTTTATTTATTTTATTTTATTTTGTTTATAATTACTTATTAATTTTATTTTATGATAATTCTTTTTGCTATTAAAGTTTCTAACAAAAAAGTTCTTTATGAAAATTCTTTTTGCTTTTAATGATTTTGAACAGAAAATATTTTGATAATTTTAGTTGCATGAATTTTATATAATTTTATTTTCAATAATACTAGAAGTTGCTTATAATGTTTTGAACAGAAAATACTTTGGTAATTTTAGTTTCATAAATTTTATTTATGTTATTGAAGTTTTTTTTTCTACTTATCTATTTTATTAAATTTTATATTATTTTGTTTCAAATTACTTATTTATTTTATTTTGTTTTGTTTCTGACTTCATTTTGTTTCTGACCATGAAATTGAAAAGCATTTGAAATAAACTCTGAAAAGGTTCCAAGTTAGCATGGTATCATCATTTCACCCACATAGCATGTGCAAGAAAGTAGAGAGGCTTACGGCAAAAACTGGATGCACTTCGTGTACAAAACAGACAATCTCCTTCGAAGTATGAGGGTTTCATATGGAAACTAAATGCATTACAAAGGGATTTCATTTTTTTGAACTTATTTGAACGCCCTTGTTTTTCTATGTTCAAAATGCACCATTCAAAGCCACATCATCAATTTACAACCCTTTCTGACTTCATTTGTTATTTTTCATGCATTTACTCATTATTTTGAGCTATAAGACCATGAAATTGAGAAGCATTTGAAATGAACTCTGAAAAGGTTCCAAGTTGGCATGGTATCATCATTTCACCCACATAGCATGTGCAAGAAAGTAGAGAGGCTTACTGCAAAAACTGGATGCACTCCGTGTACAAAACAGACAATCTCCTTCGAAGTATCAGGGTTTCATACGGAGCACAAATGCATTACAAAGGGATTTCATTTTTTTGAACTTATTTGAACCTCCTTGTTTTTCTGTGTTCAAAATGCACCATTCAAAGCCACATCATCAATTTACAACCCTTTCCGACTTCATTTGTTATTTTTCATGCATTTACTGATTATTTTGAGCTATAAGACCATGAAGTTGAAAAGCATTTGAAATGAACTCTGAAAAGGTTGCAAGTTGGCATGGTATCATCATTTCACCCACATAGCATGTGCAAGAAAGTAGAGACGCTTACGGCAAAACTGGATGCGCCGTGTACAAAATGCAGACAATCTCCTTCAAGTATGAGGGTTTCATACGAAACTAAATGCATTACAAAGGGATTTCATTTTTTGAACTTATTTAAACCCCTTGTTTTTCTGTGTTCAAAATGCACCATCCAAAGCCACATCATCAATTTACAACCCTTTCGACTTCATTTATTATTTTTCATGCATTTCTTGATTATTTTGAGCTATAAGACCATGAAGTTGAAAAGCATTTGAAATGAACTCTGAAACCAAAGTACATACATAGTTCTCTAGAGCATTAAAACCAAAGTACATACATAGTTCTCATTGAACAACATATAGCTCTCCAGAGCATCTAATTAAACCATACATTGAAATTATGTAAAACATTTTAATGCAAAAAAATGCGATCATAACCGCAACCAAGGTAACAACTGATCCAACTGCACAATGATACCAAGCCTCGGTATGAATGGCATATTTTCTAATCTTTTTAATTTTCAACCGCATTGCATCCATCTTGATCTTGTGATCATCGACGACATCCGCAACATGCAATTCCAATATCATCTTCTCCTCCTCAATTTTTCTTATTTTTTCCTTCAAGTAATTGTTTTCTTCTTCAACTAAATTTAACCTCTCGACAATAGGATCGGTTGGAATTTCCGGTTCAACAACCTCCTAGAAAATAAAATCTATGTCACATTGGTTGGCATAATTGTCATAAACAATAAATGAACCAACTAGTTATGAAAAGATAATATATACCACATCTGAATCATAGACAGAGACGAGAAATTTGGCGAGGCGGATACCAAAACCATCGCACTATATAATAACAAGGAATAATAAAAGTAAGAAAAATAGACAAGTATCTATCTGAAGTCGGAATTTTTTTTCTTTCAGAAAGAAGATAAGAACAAGAGGCTCACCATGGTGGTGCCGGCGACTAGATCGACGCGGGCGATCGACGGCGGTGAAGACGGGGTCGGGACGGGGCGTGACGGACCACTAAATCTAGACAAATCTCGTTGAAAATGGAGCTCGGAGGTCGAGTTTCGAGAGGAGAAAGCTTAACTAGTGTGGCTCAGGCATTTTATCGAACACCTCATATGCATAGGAGGTGAACTAGAGCACCCAAATGCCCTCCCCTCGCCGGCTTGACAAAACAGAGCACTGTGGAGTGCTCTGCCACGGCGATGGGGTATATATAGGCAATTTATTGGTCCCGGTTCGTGGCATGAACCGGGACTAAAGCCACCCCTTCTGTCCCGGTTCAAGCCACGAACCGGTACTGTAGGATCTTGAGAAGAGGTGTCTAGAGAGGGAGGGTGATTAGACACTAAGTACCAAAGTTGCAGTTTTTAACTTCTTTTAGGTTTAAGTGGAGTTTAGGCACAAGTTTAGCATTCTCAATACATAACAAGCAAGCATGCAAAGAGTATGTGAGCAGCGGAAAATAAAGCATGCAACTTGCAAGAATGTAAAGGGAAGGGTTTGGAGAATTCAAACGCAATTGGAGACACAGATGTTTTTGTCGTGGTTCCGATAGGTGGTGCTATCGTACATCCACGTTGATGGAGACTTCAACCCACGTAGGGTAACGGCTGCGCGAGTCCACGGAGGGCTTCACCCACGAAGGGTCCATGAAGAAACAACCTTGTCTATCCCACCATGGCCGTCGCCCACGAAGGACTTGCCTCACTAGCGGTAGATCTTCACGAAGTAGGCGATCTCCTTGCCCTTACAAACTCCTTGGTTCAACTCCACAATCTTGTCGGAGGCTCCCAAGTGACACCTAGCCAATCTAGGAGACACAACTCTCCAAGAAGTAACAAATGGTGTGTTGATGAGAACTCCTTGCTCTTGTGCTTCAAGTGATAGTCTCCCCAACACTCAACTCTCTCTCATAGGATTTGGATCTGGTGGAAAGAAGATTTGAGTGGAAAGCAACTTGGGGAAGGCTAGAGATCAAGATTCATATGGTTGGAATGGAATATCTTGGCCTCAACACATGAGTAGGTGGTTCTCTCTCAGGCGGCAAGTTGGAAGTGTAGGTTTGTTCTGATGGCTCTCTCCCACGAACGAAGAGGAGGTGGAGGGGTATATATAGCCTCCACACAAAATCTAACCATTACACACAATTTACCAAACTCGGTGGGACCGAATCATAAAACTCGGTCAGACCGATTTAGTAAACCTAGTGACCGTTAGGGTTTTCGGTGGGACCGGAATGCAACTCGGTAGGACCAATATGGTTAGGGTTAGGGCATAACGTAATCTCGGTGAGACCGATTACACAAACTCGGTGAGACCGAATTTGGTAATTAGCTAACCCGAGAGTTGGTCAGGCAAACTCGGTGAGACCGATTACTCAAACTCGGTGGGACCGATTTGGGTAATAAGTTAACCAGAAAGTTTGCATTGTAATCTTGGTAGTACCGATTACACAAATTCGGTGAGACCGAATCTGGTGATGGACATACACAGAGAGATTACAATCCCATCTCGGTGAGACCGAGATCCCTATCAGTGAAACCGATTTGCCTAGGGTTTGTGGCAGTGGCTATGACATCTGAACTCGGTGGCACCGGATAGAAAGAATCGGTAGGGCCGAGTTTGACTTTAGGTTTAGGTCATATGTGTGGAAGTGAGAAAGTAGTGGAGGGTTTTGGAGCATATCACTAAGCACATGAAGCAAGAGGCTCATTAAGCAACACCTCATCCCTCCTTGATAGTATTGGCTTTTCCTATAGACTCAATGTGATCTTGGATCACTAAAATGTAAAATGAAGAGTCTTGAGCTTGAAGCTTGAGTCTATCCTTTGTCCTTAGCATCTTGAAGGAGTTCCCACATCCTTTAGTCCATGCTACTCCATTGTTGAACTTATCTAAAACATACTAGATAAAAGTGTTAGTCCAACAAGAGATATGTTGACATTAATTACCAAAACCACCTAGGGAGCACTTGTGCTTTCAGGTACCAATGGTTCTGGGCCAGCAGCGAGGACCATTGCTCCCGGTTCGTGGCTCGAACAAGGACAAATGGTTCCACATGAACCGGGACCAATGCCCACGAGGCCTCGACCGGCCCCCTGGGCTCACGAACCAGGTCTAATACCCCCCGTTGGTCCCGGTTCTTGAAGAACCGGGACTAATGGGCTGGCCAGGGCCGAACGGTAGCCATGTTTTCTACTAGTGGTGGTACCATCATTTTTTGCGCACAATGCAGAATCTGGCACCCTGTTCTCAAAGATGACCCCGGTTATAAGGAATAACATTGTCCTTCTCTGACAGAAGCAGTGGATTTTGTTAAGTGCTTTCTATGCAAAGATTCACATAGAAGGATCCCTGTAGCACAAACTTGAAATGAGTTTCGATCTGTCTATATGGATCAAGCTTAAACTTATGTCGTCATTATTATCCCATATGTTCTTTCGGTCACCCATGGATCAGAAATATAATAACTTTAAAATTCCATTGGTTATATTCTGTCTTATCAAATCTTAAACTCCTTCGCAATAGGGTTTAGGGTTTAGGGTTGAGAGACTTTCCTTGATACCTCCCAAAGTTGGTTATTAATTCGTGCCTAAATATATGTTTCTTCTATTCATTCTTGGCACTATTGGACTTTTGACATGGTAGTTTCTTCCCCTTTTTATCTTATGTTCAAGGACAAGGTTTATGCGGAGGGTTCTGTAGCTATTGACAATACTATTGTTGCATGTTTTTCTTGCTTTTGTATCTATATAAAAAGTAAAAACAAGCTTGTCAGTTCTAACTTTTACGCAGTTTTAAGTACCAAAATTTTTTTAGATTTGTTCCAAATTGATTAATATAGTTGTAAATATTTTTTTGTAGTTCATCAAAATATGTCAATTCAAAATAAACCCTTCTATGCAAACAAATATAAAAATAAGTTTGTGCAAGTTTAACATATATGTTTCATGCCTCCAACTATCAATTATCAAATAGACGGGTGTAGCAACGCGCGCCGTCAATAATCTAATTAGATGGTATGGATGAGCTCGCCTGCTCCGGGTATGCATACCAATGGGACAACGACGCGTTCGAGCCTGAACTGGATGTGATCGTAGAGAGAGACCGCAGATATGCCGTGTCAAATAGTAGCATACGGAGACGGCCCCGTGTGGAACCCTAGCCGTCGCCAAGAGAGGCCATCTTTCAGCGCCATCCTCCGGCGGCTCCCCTCCGCCGGCGACCTCGGTCGTCGGTGGTGAGGGGGGTTGTCGGTGTCAAAACCGGCGGATAGTAGGGGGTCCCGAACTGTGCGTCTAGGCGGATGGTAACAGGAGACAAGGGACACGATGTTTTTACCCAGGTTCGGGCCCTCTCGATGGAGGTAAAAGCCTACTCCTGCTTGATTAATATTGATGATATGGGTAGTACAAGAGTAGATCTACCACGAGATCAGAGAGGCTAAACCCTAGAAGCTAGCCTATGTTATGATTGTTGTTCGTCCTACGGACTAAAACCCTCCGGTTTATATAGACATCGGAGAGGGCTAGGGTTACACAGGCTCGGTTACAATGGGAGGAGATCTACATATCCGTATCGCCAAGCTTGCCTTCCACGCCAAGGAAAATCCCATCCGGACACGGGACGAAGTCTTCAATCTTGTATCTTCATAGTCCAGGAGTCCGGCCAAAGGTTATAGTCCGGCTATCCGGACACCCCCTAATCCGGGACTCCCTCAGTAGCCTCCGAACCAAGCTTCAATGACGATGAATCCGGCGCGCAGATTTGTCTTCGGCATTGTAAGGCGGATTCTTCTCCAAATTCCATGTACCTGTTGAGTAGTGTCCGGCTTCTGGTGAATGTTGCGCTCCTCGGCTTCTACGCCCAATAATGGCCATCTTCCACGTGTCAAACGAATTCGAAAAGCCAGGGTGTTTTTCCATTTACCCCCCTAGCTGCGCAAATGAGCCACCTATAAAAGAGACGGGGATTTAGATCTGAATCACACCATCTTTCCTTCGCGAGCATTCATCGGAGCGCATTCGACAGAGATCCATTCCATCATGGACAGTCGACGCAGCTCCTCCTCTCGCCCCCAGCCCTCAGCCTGGAGATTGGGAGAGATGCTCCGTCCCAAGACAATGAGCTAGTGGCACTCAAGCCAAGGGTTTCTCCCCAGCCTACATGGTCTGGTTCGATTGGGCTTGCCACCTATAATGGTGGAGAGCAAGCGGAGAGCGTCCCCAATCCCTCCAAAGGAGAGCGGGTATGCCTTGTCCCTTATTTGATAAGAGGGCTCGGATTTCCAATTCATCCGTTTCTCCGGGGGCTCCTGGAGTTCTACGGCCTCCAGTTGCGCAACCTTACGCCTGCCTCCATATTGCATATTGCGGACTTCGTAGCCCTTTGCGAGCTGTTTTTGGGCATCGAGGCTCATTTCGTGATGTGGAAGAAGCTGTTCTGCCTCGTGCCCCGTTCTCAGGAGGGGTCGATATATCAAGTGGGCAGAGCCGAATTATGGCGCATCGCCTGGATCGGATATCTATCCGGAAACCCCAAAGAAGGCGTCCGAAGACTGGCCTTCAGAATTGTTTTATATAGAAGATGTCCCCCTGCCGGACCTTGTTCGGATGCCTCCCTGAGTTCAATAATGCTCCCTTGAAGAAGCGCCTAAGCTGGCGCCCACGGAGCTCTCAGAAGGAAAATGACAGGGACGTCCTTTACCTGATGAGCCGGATAAGGTTGTTAGCTCATTCCAGACTGACCATGATCGAGGTCATGGCCACATGCATTATGCGGGGGGTGCAGCCGCTTCAGTATAGAGGCCACCCCATGTGGGACTTCAACGGGGAGGACGACGCCACCCGGTGCGGCCGTAAGGGGCCGGAATTGGCTGCCGCTCTAATAAAGATCTTGTCCACTTTGTACAAGGGAGAAGAGGAGGAATTCCTCCACGTCAACCCACGGGGTGGATTTTCTATGTACAATCCTCCAATCTGGGTAAGCGGACACTTTCACTCGCCCATCCGTTTCATATTCCCATAGTTAAGTATTCAGTCTAGCAATTCCAACGCAGGAGCTACGCCAGGCTGTAAAAGAGATAAACAACCCTCCTCCACAACCCGAGGACCCGGAACGGTCCTTCAACCCGGACTCCCAAGAGGACCCGGACTTATCTGTGGAGCTGATCGATGGGGTGTTTCATCAATTGAGCAAGGACAACGCCTTAGTGGCCATTACGACCGATTATCCCGGACTACTTCCAGCCTCACGAGTAACCGAGACCGAAGTCCCAGTACTTTCAAGATGATCCACCCGCGCTTATTTTTTATCACCGTATACCAATGGTGTTTTTGCAGGGGAAGTCCGTGAGGCGGAGGGCCGAGCCTGCGGTGGCTAGCCAACAAGGGGCATCAAGGCCCAGCAGGCTGAAAAGAAGTGCGGCCCAGATTGAGACGCCGGCGCAACGGTATGGCGTGCCATTTTATTCCCAGGTTTTATTCCCTCAAGGTATATTAACGCCCGTGCTCTCTTCAGAAAAAAGAGCGCTCGCCGGACTATATCCGGAGAGGTTTCCAATCGCGCCTCCACCGGCCAGGCTCCAAGGCCGGGTCCAGAAGCAGAGGCGAACACGAGGCGTGCACCGGGCGCTCCTCCGACAGAGGATGCGGACGGGCTGTTTGCCACCAATTCCGAGGTGGAGAGTGCCATGAACCACAGGCATCGCCGGACAGTTCTTCGTGACGCTTGTTTCTCCCAAGAGGCATTGGATGCCTTTAATACGGGAGATGCGTACCTCCGTGCCGCTCAAAATGGTCTAGCCAGAGCCACGGAGCAGTATGTAAAAGACATACGGGTGAGAAAATTTGATGGTTATATATGTCAATAGCCCCCGAGACTTGAAACAGTTAGAATAACTAATTTAAGGATCATTTGTTATGCAGGATCTTACAGAAAAGAATACCCAACTGTCCCAGGAGCTGGAAGAGTGCAAAGCCCAACTTGAGGCCGCACTAGCCATGGAGGGGGAGACCAAGGAGACCCCCTCTGGTAATATATGCTTCGAAAGATAAGTATGTTGTGAAGTGCGGCATGTGTGCCAATCTGAGAATAACATTGCAGATGGCGTCGGAGTGGATCCGGACAAGCAACAACTCTTGCGCCAGTTAAAGGCCGGCGAGAGCGTGCTTACGAGGGTGAGGCAAGAGAAGAATAATCTCCAAGATACCAACACCCAGCTGGGCGAGGAACTAAAGGATGTTCGTGCTCAGCTGTCGGACTCCGTGAAGGAGAATCGGCGGCTTCGACGCGGCATTTTTAGTAAGTGCTTGAATGAACTTTGAAAAAGAGTTCGGCGAGGAAGTCGATTGACATAGTTATATCCGTAGGTATGCTGACAGGTCGGCCTGCAGAGGAAATGCCCGGTTCTACGGGTGACCTTCTTCCCGAGCTCTTACAACTGCACGAACGAGTTCGGCAGGTAATGCAAGGCGTCGTCCAGGCCTTGTGGCCATCCGTCTCCATGCCCAAAGGCCTTGGAGAGCTTGCAGAGAAGCTGAAGGGAGCACGGCGGCGCTTCCGATTATGGAAGATATCGGTCTGCCGTCAAGGCGCCAGGGAGGCCTGGGCCATGGTAAAGACGCGGTACACGAAGGCTGACCCAAACCACATGGCCGAGGTCGGACCTATGGGGCCTGATGGGAATGAGATCCATGTGAGTTTAGTGTACGGCCAGGTAGAGTTGGCCGCCAAATATTCCCAACAGGACTGTAAACTAGACAGCCTGTTGGATGGTATTGAAGAGGAATATACCCTGTCAAATTGACTATGTAATTGAAGATGACATGTAAAATGCCTTCTAGCCGGATTGTAGATCGTTTGTCATGGCGGACCTTTTCGCTTCAACCCCGGGACCCGATAGTCCGGAGTGTGTCCGAATACCCTCTCGGTTATGTAAGAACCGGGGCATGCGTGGAGACCCGGCGTAGGGGTCATTAGTGCTTGAACAAACAAGTGCCCAACTAGTTATGTTATATTACATGGTTAGCAAGAAACATCTTCCAGGAAGAATAGTTCCGTTAGGGGTTCCTTTCCCTGGGAGGCATGCCCTAAAGTGCATGTCCGGACTGCCAAAAAAAAGCAGAAAAACATCTGGGGGCGGATAAATAAACGAGTGAGAAATCATCTTTTAGTTCACCGACCGAATATTTCCTTAAGAACGCTAGCTTTCGGCTTCACCCAGTCTGAGGTACACATCCGGCTGACCCGGCAGTAACAATCGCAGAGGTGCTCCCTTTACCACCTAGCCGAACAATCGGGAACGTAGGGGTAAGCACAGGAGCCAGGCAACCCAGCTTGGCCAAAACTTAAGTCATATTGATGCATATAATGGTGAATAAAAGGTACATGCGGAAGTTTGACACATGTGTTGCGCATGAGGCCCGTATAAACAAGCTTCTGTTAAAGAAGCCCCCGGGTATGATGAGCGTGGATAGCGCGTCAATTGTGTGCGAACAAGGCACGAACGAGCCCTTAAAGGCTGTAAGAGAAAGGGAGGGAGAAGGAGAGAAATATAAGACAACTAATGTGTAAAAAATAGACAGAGGAAGGAGACGAACACAGAGTCCGGCGCTAGGCGTAGAATCTACATAGACGGGCTGCGTTCCATGGGTTCAGCTCGCGTCGGTTATCTGATGCATCTTGCAGACGGTACGCTCCACCAGTCAGGACTTCGTCATTAATGAAGGGACCTTCCCATTTGGGCTTGAGTTTGTCCTTTTTCTTGTCCGGCAGGCGTAGAACTAACTCGCCAACATTGTAAATTTTGGCCCGTACTTCTCTGCTCTGATATCTTCGAGCCCGCTGTTGGTAGAATGCGGAACGGGCTTTTGCCACGTCGCGCTCCTCCTCCAAGGCGTCCAAACTGTCCTGCCGATCGAGTTCGGCTTCTCTTTCTTCGTACATGCGCACGCGAGGTGAGTCATGAATTATGTCGCAGGCGTAACTGCCTCTGCGCCGTATACCATAAAGAATGGTGTGAATCCGGTGGTACGATTCGGCGTGGTCCGCAGCCCCAGTCTGGAGTCGAGCTCCTCTACCCAGTGCGTGTTAGATTCCTTGAGGGACCGCACTAATCTGGGTTTGATGCCGCTCATGATTAGACCATTTACTCGCTCGACTTGACCGTTAGTTTGTGGGTAATAGACTGAAGCGTAGTCGAGCTTGATGCCCATGTTTTTGCACCAGAGTTTGACCTTGTCGGCCGTAAAGTTCGTGCCGTTATCAGTGATGATGCTGTGGGGGACGCCGTAACGATGTACGACCCCTGATACGAAGTCTATCACCGGTCCGGATTCGGCCGTCTTAACAGGCTTGGCCTCTATCCATTTGGTGAATTTGTCCACCATGACCAGTAGGTATTTTTGCTTGTGGGTTCCTCCTTTAAGGGGTCCAACCATGTCAAGCCCCAGACCGCGAAGGGCCAGGTGATGGGTATAGTTTGGAGGGCGGTGGGTGGCATATGGCTTTGGTTAGCAAAGAGCTGGCAACCGACGCATCGTTGGACTAAGTCCTGAGCATCTGCTCGGGCCGTTGGCTAATAAAATCCTGTACGGAAGGCCTTGCTTAAAAGGGCCTGGGCCGCGGCGTGGTGCCCGCCTAGTCCGGCATGAATTTCAGCCAGAAGATTCCGCCCTTCCTCTTCGGAGATACACCTTTGAAGGACTCCGGTGGTGCTTTTCTTATAAAGCTCTCCTTCATGGACTTTATAGGCTTTAGATCGCCGCACTATGCAGCATGCCTCGTTTTGGTCCTCGGGAAGTTCCTGCCTAATTAGGTAGGCTAGGAATGGTTCTGTCCACGAGGGCAATGACTGCCATTATTACGTGGGCTGAGGATGTTACTTCGTTGGCGGAGCCTCCCGTTGTGTCAGAATGTTCATTGTCGGGCAGTGCGGTTGGGTCCGGGCTGTTATTTCTGGATTCCCCTTCCCATAATATGGATGGCTTGAATAGCCTCTCCAAGAAAATGTTGGGGGGGACTGCATCGCGCTTTGCGCCGATGCGTGCCAAGACGTCTGCCACCTAATTGTTTTCCCGGGCTATATGTTGAAATTCGAGCCCTTCGAACCGAGCTGACATTTTTAGGACGGCGTTGCGATAAGCTGCCATTTTCGGATCCTTGGCATCAAAGTCTCCATTTATTTGGAATATCGCAAGGTTCGAATCCCCACGCACCTCTAGGTGTTGGATGCCCATGGAGACTGCCATCCGGAGACCATGTAGAAGGGCCTCGTATTCGGCTGCATTGTTGGAGTCCGTATACATTATCTGGAGGACGTATTGGACTGTATCTCCTGTCGGGGACGTCAGAATGACGCCAGTCCCCAGGCCAGCTAACATTTTGGAGCCGTCGAAGTGCATGATCCAGTTGGAATATGTGCCGTACTCTTTAGGGAGTTCGGCTTCAGTCCATTCGGCGACGAAGTCGGCCAAAACTTGCGACTTAATAGCTCGTCGTGGCTTATAGGTTATGTCAAACGGGAGGAGCTCAATGGCCCATTTGGCAATCCGGCCCGTCGCGTCGCGGTTGTTTATAATATTGTTAAGAGGTACTTCTGAGGCTCATTATCGAACACTCTTGAAAGTAGTGTCGCAGCTTCCGGGATGCCATAAACACCACGTACGCTATCTTTTGATAATGCGGGTACCGTGACTTGCATGGAGTGAGGACAGTGGACACGTAGTAGACTGGTTTTTGAAGGGGGAGTTTGTGTCCGTCCGTTTCTCGTTCGACGACGAGCACTGCGCTTACAACTTTATAAGTTGCCGCAATGTATATAGCATTGGTTCGCCGGTGTTAGGCGCGGCCAGGACCGGGTTTGTTGCCAATGTGGCTTTTATTTCTTCGAGTCCGGCCGTGGCGGCATCTGTCCACTCGAAGTGTTCGGTGCGCCGAAGGAGGCGATAAAGGGGTAATGCCTTTTCTCCAAAGCGGGAGATAAAGCGGCTTAGAGCCGCCACGCATCCAGTCAATTTTTGTATTTGTTTGAGGTCCTTTGGAATATCCAATTGTGATAGAGCTCGGATCTTGGCTGGGTTTGCTTCAATTCCTCTACGGATACAATGAAGCCCAAGAGCTTTCCGGTGATGCGCGGCGCATTTTTCCGGGTTAAGCTTGATGTCATATGCTCGGAGGTTATCGAATGTGAGCCTAAAGTCGTCTACTAGAGTTTCGACATGCTTGGTTTTGACGACCACATCATCTACGTACGCTTCCACTATTTTGCCGATCTGGTTTGCGGACATATACGAATCATCGTTGATATGTTGCGCCGGCGTTTTTGAACCCGAAGGGCATTGTGTTGAAGCAGAATGGGCCGTATGGGGTGATGAATGCCGTTGCGGCTTGGTCTGTCTCTGCCATCTTAATTTGATGGTAGCCGGAGTATGCGTCGAGGAAACACAATTAATCGTGTCCTGCGGTAGCGTCGATATTTTGATCGATGCGGGGGAGGGGGAAGGGATCCTTTGGGCAAGCCTTGTTGAGGTCCTTGAAATCGACGCATAGGCGCCAAGATTTGTCCTTCTTTGGTACCATCACCAGGTCTGCTAGCCAGTCCGGATGTTTTATATTTCTGATGAATCCGGCCTCCGGTAGTTTGGCTAGCTCCTCTCCCATGGCTTGTCTCTTAGGTTTGGAGAAATGCCGAAGAGCCTGCTTGACAGGCTTGAATCCTTTTAGGATGTTTAGGCTGTGCTCGGCCAGCCTGCGTGGGATTCCTGGCATGTCTGAAGGGTGCCAGGCAAAAATGTCCCAATTTTTGCGTAGGAAAGCTCGTAGTCGGCGTCTACATCGAGGTTTAATTGCGCCCGATGGAGGCCGTTTTGTAGGGTCCGTTGGATGGACTTGGAATTTGACTATTTCGTTCGCGGTTTAAAGGAGGTGGACTTGGATCTTTATCGAGTATCACGTCATCCTGTTCACCGTGGAGTGCGGTAGCGATCGGTTCCTCGGCCGCTAGGGCTTCGGATAGTGCCTCAAGGGCTAGTGCGGCTGTCTTATTTTCAGCGCGGAGTGCTATGTCCGGGTCACTAGCAAGAGTGATGATTCCGTTGGGTCCGGGCATTTTGAGCTTCATGTACCCGTAATGGGGTATGGCTTGAAAAATTGTGAATGCCTCTCGCCCTAATAGAGCGTGGTATCCGGCTGCTGAGCAGGGGCCACTTGAAACGTGACCTCCTCGGACTGTAATTATCCGGCGTGCGAACACCACATCCGTGTGATTTTTCCTCAGACAAAGACGCTTCCCGACTGGGGATTATTCCTCTAAAGGTTGTGTTGCTTCGCTCAATGCGGCTCCAGTCTATTTTCATTTTTCGAAGAGTTTCCTCATAAATGAGGTTCAATCCACTGCCACCGTCCATGATTACCTTGGTAAGGCGAAAGCCGTCCACTATTGGACTGAGGACCAATGCGGCTGGTGCTCGGGCTGTTCGAAATTTAGGTTCATCACTGGCATTAAAGGTAATAGCCGTGTCACTCCATGGGTTTATTGTTGCTACTTGGTAGACTTCGGCAAGGCCGCGGAGTGTTTGTTTCCGCATATTATTTGATGCGAAAGTCTCGAAGGCTGTTAATACCGTACTGGTATCCCTGGGCTGGTGCTCTGTGAATTCTGGGGTTAGAAGCTCCTCGCCACTTCTGGCCACCTGCCGAAGTATCCAACATGCTCTAAGGCTATGAGTTGGTGTGGCGCCCTCTGTACTATGGATTTTACAGGGTCCATTGAGCCATCCCTCCAGTACGGTTCCATGCCCTATAGAGGGTTTTTGCTTTTTGGTGTTTAACCCAGGTGCCTGGCGATAATGCACCTTTTATTTCGGACTGGGGTTGTATTCAGGGCCGGACTGTCCCAAAAATTTATTTCGGTTTTACAGGCGCTTTCCATCACACAGTACATTCGTACTATGGATGCCAAGTCGTGGCGTGTAATTTCACGGCGACTTATGGCGTTGAGGATTACGTTGTCCGTGCAATTATTGCGGAAGAATGAAATTGCATCCTCCTCGCGGCAGTCCTCTATCCTGTTCATAACCAGGAGGAATCTGGCCCAGTAATGGTGTACTGTTTCTGCGGGCTCTTGCCGAATTTGGGATAGATCCCTTATATTTGGGTGGGCGGGTGGAATTAAATCCGGAACCTCGCCCAATCTGAGACTCAGGGCCCAAGGAGTTTCCAAACTCGGAAGCTTGGGTTCTTATATGTTGTCCAATAAATCTAGCCCGCTGCCTGACTTTAGGTTCAGGGCTTGAGTGACGTCCTCCCCTCCGCGCGTATCCGGGTTGGAGGGATCGGGAATCCGGACATAACTAGTCCTTAATATAGATGAAGACTTGCCGCATTGTTCCTCCACCACTGCGATGTGGTGGGTGACCTGGGGAGAGTTAATCTCTCTCGGATCGGGTTTAAGCCCAATCTGATCGTAGTCTGTAGGAACTCCCAGGGCGGCGATGCGATCCAAGAGCTCGTTTAAGGAAGAGAGCTCCATCGGATCTAACTGCTCGGCGAGTTCCGAGTTGACGTGGAGATTGCTTTCGATGACCCGAGAAGTCATCGTCGGCGCGGAGGCCGAACAGGCGGTCATAACAAAACCGCCTAGCCGGAGAGTTTGGCTGATAGCCAAAGCTCCTTTAGCAACAGCGCCGTCTTTAAAGACGGGATGAGGCATCCTTCCTGATGGCGACGGCACAGCGGAACTCTCAATGAAAGCACCAACGTTGGTGTCAAAACCGGCGGATCTCGGGTAGGGGGTCCCGAACTGTGCGTCTAGGCGGATGGTAACGGGAGACAAGGGACATGATGTTTTACCCAGTTACGCCTCTCGATGGAGGTAAAACCCTACTCCTGCTTGATTAATATTGATGATATGGGTAGTACAAGAGTAGATCTACTACGAGATCGAGAGGCTAAACCCTAGAAGCTAGCCTATGGTATGATTGTTGTTCGTCCCACGGACTAAAATCCTCCGGTTTATATAGACACCGGAGAGGGCTAGGGTTACACAGAGTCGGTTACAATGGGAGGAGATCTACATATCCGTATCGCCAAGCTTGCCTTCCACGCCAAGGAAAATCCCATCCGGACACGGGACGAAGTCTTCAATCTTGTATCTTCATAGTCCAGAAGTCCGGCCAAAGGTTATAGTCCGGCTATCCGGACAACCCCTAATCCGGGACTCCCTCAGGGGTCACCAGATCCACGTGCATGGATCATTTTTACTCCAGTGTAGTTTAGGTTTTTAGGATGTTCATCGTCTTCGCTTCGGCGGCAACGATGACGGCGCTGAATAAAGATTCTTCAGATTCTTCCCTGACGATGTCATTGGCCTCGTGGTTGGGGATGGATTTGGAAACCAGTCTATTCAAGCAAGGATGGTGTGGCGGCGGCATCCTCGTGGTGGACCTGTGTCCTCGGGCTCCGCCGTTGCGACGGTGTTTACTCTAGCGTCGGTGTGGAGCTTGGGAGGTAGTCCAGGAGCGGATGCAGATTATGGTATGTATCGGCGACATCTGGAAGACGAAACGTGTGTTAGGTTCATGGTTCGTGGATGGCAGGAGGAAAACATCTGGAAGACGAAACGTTTGCTGGGTTCGTGGTTCGTGGATGGCAGGTAGGGTTTCCTCCTTCGGCGTCTTAGTCGTGGTGGGATGCCAGATCTAGAGTTCGATGGCGTGTCAAGGTGTTGCCCCGATCTGATTCGTTCAACGACAATGGCTTGACTTTTGGTGAGCCAGCTTGGAGGTCCGCAAAGCTGCATATTAGCGATGGAGCCGCATCGAGCTCGGGTGAGGAGGTGATCCGTCATTTTTTTTCGGTGGCTGTTGTGGTTGTGCCGGAGGCGGGTGACGGGCGTTAGTGTCAAGCTCAGAGATGTTCTGCTATCTTTTCAGTTTTGTCATGTCGGTTCTTACGTGACTTGTACGTTGTTTTTTATGATATAGCAAAAAGGCCCGTGCGTTGCAACGAGAGAAAAAGAATCGTCTCATATCACTAGCTGGGTCTGTTGAACAAACTGTGCGTGGCAGGTTGGCAGGTTATGAGATCGAACCCTCCATTGGCAATTTTATTTTTTGCCGGCTCTCCGGACCTGGGCAACAGTGTGCAGCCAGGTGGCCTTCCTCCGTTGGGCCAAAACAGGTGGCAAGTAACGAAACCAAATAGTTATGAGATCGAACCCTCCATTGGCAATTTTATTTTTTGCCGGCTCTCCGGACCTGGGCAACAGTGTGCAGCCAGGTGGCCTTCCTCCGTTGGGCCAAAACAGGTGGCAAGTAACGAAACCAAATAGCGTACATGAAATTAATTGAAGCGGGACACAATGAAGTGAAACGAAACCAAAAATATCACCTCCCTTTAATAATAGGTATAGATATAGATATAGATATAGATATGAATGAGACACGTATTACCATGAAAAAAAGAAGAGACGGCTCCGTGTAACATAAGGTGGGTGGACGATCCACCGTCAGCTGTTCCGTTGGTACAGGACGAGGTAATTCAACGTGTAAATTGGCATGACTGCATCGCATGGGTATATTCCGTGCGAGCGGTTACTGTTCCCCCGATTCAAATGTCGCGCTCATAAAACTTTGATGTGTGACGACTCATTCGTCCGATCTGATTAGTCGCATGACAAAAACCTTGTGCAAGTCGTCTGGGGTAAACACTACACTTTCCGGTTGCTGTCGATGACGACTGTAAGCATGCCGTCAGTGTATGCCGTTTGACCATACAGGGCCGACGAGTGCAAGTATACCCACACACTCATCTTGCCAACCATCCATTTAATCGGCATGCACATGGCGCCTGAAAGTCAACTTGCTTTGACCATGGCTGCACAACTCAAAAAATTTGGTCCGCACCAGTAGTAGTAGCTGCAGAGAAAACATGGTTTAGTGCAACGGAACTTAATTTCATAATGATCCATCCAAATTACATCAGCCAAACTATTACGACTTAATCAACGGGCGCGCATAACACGTGATCGTCACTCGTCAGGTGGAGAGCTGACTAGAGCGAACGTTTCATTGGCTAGGGTAGGTTCGATCGAGCACTCCTAAGTCCCCCCCTCAAACATTCGCTAGAACGGGTCTCAGCGTGTATTTTGTTCAATTGTTGCTTTATATATAAAGCTAGCTACATTTTCCCATGGTATATACAATAAATTTGCCGTGGTACAATACATAAAAGAACACATGCAAGATAAAATTGTCATCATATTTGTACAAGAAAATATGCAGAGTGAAGTTTTGTCATGGTCCATGGAAAGTTTGAAAGAAAATGTTCTAAAGATCATGGGAAACTTAGCTAAAAAAGCTTGTCAATAGGTCAATAATTCTTAGCAAAAAAATATTCTGAAAATGCCATGAAACTGGATCAATCATTCTTAAAATTGCCATGTTGCAAAACACAAATGTACCTACATTTTTCTTAGATGCAACAAAATTGCAGAGGTATGCATATTAACAAATTTGCCATGATCCATGGCAAAAACTATATAAAAAGTGAACATAAGCACATAACAAATTCGGCATGATTAAAAATAAATAAATAAACACAAACAAGTACTCCCTCCAATCCAAAATAAGTGTCATGGTTTAGTTTAAATATTGAACTACAACCACGACACTTATTTTGGATCGGATCCATGGCAAAAACTATATAAATGCCTATACAAAAGTCATGGCAAACATTAGAAAAGATGTTCTCCAATTCATGACAAAAAAAGAAAAGCATGTATGAGTGACATGGCAAATTAACAGATTTTAGATGTCTATATGTAGGCAAAATGTAGAAAATTTTGTACTTTGACATGCCAAAAATAAATAAAAAATTGGACTAGTAACTTGGCAAATTTAGACAGAAAATATGAATAGAAAATGTAAGAAAATGTGTACTAGAAGGCCAAAAAAATCTGAAAATGCCATGTCACTAAATATTTTTTTTCCAAAATTTGTCATGTCGCAAAAACAAATCTACCGATATTTTTCTTAGATGCAACAAAAAATATCATGTAAACATGTGAGGGTTTCGTTGTCATCTAACCATTTTTCCCTATATATTGGGGGCTCGGTAGCCGTGGCTAGAACTGAATTTATGAATTGTTTGACTAATAATTATGCAAACAAGCTTTTGATGTAACGACCTTCGGTGGCTCTGTTGTTATGTTCTGATTTGACTTGAGAAACTAATTTACGTGGTGTGGCAAGATGGTCTACTGATGTATCTTTCAATTATAACTAGTTGTACGATGAATCTCCAACCAGCGCTCAACCTCATCCATTAGGGGATCCAGGTGTAACGTGCTGTTTTTCCCACGTACCGGTACCGGCTGGTCACGGCGTCCCCGTTCGGTTTCAAATGGCAGGCGCTACGTGGTTGCCTCGTGGACCCAACCTGGTTTTCGTGCACCTCATATACGGGACGCATACCTGATCAATACATCTCCTGCTCTGATCCCGAAAGAAACGAGCGAGCATAGATACCGGGAGCATGCGAGGACGAGCACTCCAATGAATTTTCGACTTGTCTTCTCCCTATTTGATTTCTTTACCAATAGTACCGATTAGCCTTGGCTCAAACTACAACGCAAAAAGGTTGGCCATTAAAGCAACAGATCCGTACCTTCCTTCTTTTCACTATAAATTTTCTCAAAGTTTATCTCTCTCGACGAAATCAAACTTGTCATGTTTTCATCTTTCTTTTCTAACTTTCTCAGCTTTATTATTGACGATCTGTCTCATTGATTCTTTCCAAACTAAAAGAGCCAAATCATTCAAAAAAAAAAGTATCTCAAAGCAGCAATCATGCAGGGCTTTCATTATATATGCACTTTTTAGCATACGACTGCGAGGAACGAACGATGACCACATAATGGAAAAATAAGAATAAGTTGGTCACAGAAAAATGAAACATAAAAAGGAAACCAAAAAAACACGCACACGTCAAATGGGCCGGCCAACTTTGATTATAGTTGATGTTTTGGTAACATCCCATTTGATTTGGGTATGTGTACTGGAAGGCAAGAAAAGCTTGGATTTAGTTGAGATTTTCTTAAGGTTTGATTTGAATGAGTTAATGCATGAGGTTGTTTGGGAAAGTGCCGATTTGATTGAGTTAATGCACATGTCAAAGGGTCGGCCCAAATTGACTGCACTTGAGCGAAAACGCCGATTTGATTATAGTTGATGATTTGGTAAGATACCATTTGATTTGGATATGAGTAGTGGAAGGCAAGGAAACTTTGGATTTAGTTGAGATTTTCTTAAGATTTGATTTGAATGAGTTAATGCATCACATTGTTTTGGAAAAGTGCCGATTTGATTGAGTTAATGCACGCGTCAAATAGGTCGGCCCAAATTGGCTACGCTTGACAAAAGGTCGCCTATAAGATGCTCGCGGGCGTAATATAGGGTTGGTGGGAGGTGAGGCAACGCTACCAACCCCCCCCCCCCCCCCTTAGGAGTAGAGATGATTGACATGTATGGAAATTCTTACATTTATGGCAGGAATGATTGTATCCCAACAGCTTAATGCAAAATTATAGTCCCAAAGCAAGTGCATGAGTGTTTTTCCAGTGTTCCATATGAATGTCTTGTCAGAGCAATTTCCCAATTTTTCATGGGTGTTGTGTTGCATTGTAGCTTGCTAGCGAGAGACACCACTTGTAGGGTCAAGAGGGGCATCTTTATAAGACGTTTGTCCATAAGACTTGGCATCAATGGAGTGTCATCTATAATTGTCTTGCGTTCTTTCTTTGTATATCACCTAACGTTCATCTTTCTTATCGTCATTATGCTCTCATCAAGAGATCTATCTCTTGATATGCGTCCCTCCAGTGAGGGCTAAATGGTGTGTGGAATAATGGTCTTTCGGTTCCACTCCATTCCAGTGACACTATCTTACCATCGCCAGTCGTTAATGTTTACTTCAGTATCACAACAATTTGAGCTTTGCAGTATCATGGGGCGTTTTATTTTGGATGAATTTCTGAGGGAGATAGGATACACCTCCGTGGGCAATGATGCCGTTGTTATGTTCTCTCAACAGGCCATATATTCGAGATAGTAACACTTTCCTTGTCTGTTCTTATCGAGATTCACATATATCCATATCGGCCCCGTCAAAAACCGCATCCAAAATGAGAGACAAATTTAAAACAAAAGTTTAATAGTTGAACAATGTATAACTTCCACCTAGAACGACATTCTAGTGCATATCATCGTCGAAATAGTAGTCAAGTACTCCCGACGTGCTTGAAAATAAAGTGTATAAATTTTGTCTGAAGTCAAACGGTGCAAACTTTGACCAAGTTTTTGACAAATAGATTAACAACTAAGGTACCGTATTAGTATCACTCAAAACACAATTAAATATATTTAGTATTGTACTTATTGAAGTTTTTTCTAAAACTATCAATCATACTCTACACCATTTGACTTTAGATGAAATGTACACTTCATCATTTCAAGGACGGAGAAAAGTACCATTGTAGAGTAGCTACCAAATTTTCCGAGTTTGGCTCTTTCACAATCAAAACATTAATGAAGTATGGCTAACATTCACCCAACTATGACTTCTTTTAATCACCGGTCTTCTGTGACTTGTGAAAGCGCCAAGTTTATTTCTATGTTTGATGCACTTACTTGTGGAAGCATCTTGTTCTCAAAAAGCTATATGGAGACATCTTTAGAGAAGTAACAACATAATTCTACCCAAATGCAGTGGAGTGGGTGCTTGCCTTGCTGCCTCATAGAAGAAAGTTTAGCAATTAGGAAGGAAGAAAACACAAGGGGTGCCTCGTAAGGTGAGTTGATCATGGCGTGAACAAGCTCGATTGGCTAGCGCTTGTTTCTTGGTATCCTACTTCAATTTCGCTTGGCCCAACAGAAAGGGACAAGGAGCAAGTGAAAACAAAAAAATGAGTTCTGAGACTAGGGGTATACTAATGCACCTTGTATTTTGAAACGAAGAGAGGGTGCATATGAGCATGAGTTTGAGTTGGTATGTTCGCAGAATGAAAGAAAAAGGAGTTCGAGTTGGTACATGAAAAGAAGTAAATGTACAAGCAGTGGTCTGGTGACCCACGTTGTAAACAAGTGTCAAACTCTGTGTATTGCTCTCAACAAAAAATAAAGGGTTTCGTACCACTAGAGAGTAGTGGATGTTTTCAATGTGTCCGTACATGTATTTATGATAATAGACCTGATACAAACTTGAGCCAAGTTTTAAGTCTAAAGATTCTCCCACCTACTGACCTACTGCACCACATTGTATTGACATTCGTTTGTTAGGATCACTTCAGCTCCATAAAAGAAAATAGTAAAGTGTGACCATCTACTATGTATTGCTAGGGGTGGCATTGTTGCCAGCTAGAAACATATTTTCTGGGATCACTTTGTGAGAGTACATATTTCAGTCAAAGTCCCCAATTGTAGTCTTGTCACAACTTTGTTTTGAAGCCCTGATCCATAGAACAATCCCTCTATGGCAATTTCCATCTATATAATTAGTATGTTGCAAAGGAGGGAGAAAAAGAATGCAAAATAAAGACATAAAAGAAAGGAAATAACTCATCCAATTCCAGCTCTAGGTATCATAGCAACGTATGATAGATTAGCATCTGTCTATTCTTGAAGGCAAGAAGCATGATTGTCCTTAAATCCATGTCTTAGTAACGCGAGGACCTCCTTGAGACAGTGTCTCCAAGACTGAATAGTATGATGGACATATCTGAAAATTCTTTCGATCCTGGTAGTAATGATTGTACCCCAACAACTTAATGCAAAATTACAGTCCCAAAGCAAGTGCATGAGTGTTTCTTCAGTGGTCTATATAAATGTCTTGTCATTGGTGTTGCGTTGCATTGTAGCTAGCTTGCGAGAGGGCCCACTTGCAGGGTCAAGAGGAAGAACTTTATTGAACTGCCTTGCGTACAATGTTTTTTCATACTAGGAAAAAGCAGAGCATAAAGTCATTAAGAAAATTTTCTCTGAGAACACCAAACGAGGGACAGATTAATATTGTTGCTTGGCGAATATGGCGGTCCAAGAATATTTGCTAATTCGAGTAGAATTATGTTGTTACTTCTCTAAACATGCCTCCATATAGCTTTTTGAGAACGAGATGCTTCCATAAGTAAGTGCATCAAACATAGAAATAAACTTGTGCTTTTTACAAGTAACGGGCGACTGGTGATTAAAAGAAGTCACACTCATGTGAATGTTATCCATAATTCATTCATGTTTTGATTGTGAAAGAATCAAACCCGGAAAATTTTGTGGCTTCTCTACAATGGTACTTTCCCTTGAAAAGATGAAGTGTAAATTTTATCTGAAGTCAAACGGTGTAAAGTATGATTGATAGTTTTAGACAAACTGCAATAACTAAAATACTAAATATATTTTATTTGTTTTAAGTGATACTAATCCAGTACCGTAGTTGCTCATTTTTTTACAAGCTTTGCACCTTTTGACTTGAAATTTATACGCTCTCTTTTCAACCACGGAGGGAGTGCTCGACTACTATTTCCACAGAGATATGCATTAGAATGTCGTTCTAGGTGAAAGTTACACATTGTTCGACTACTCAACCTTTGTTTTTATTTGTCTCTCATTTTGGATACGGATTTTGACGTAGTTGATATGGATATATGTGAATCTTGATAAGAACAAACAAGGAAAGTGTTATCAAGAATAGATGGCTTGTTGAGTGAACATAACAACGACATCATTACTCGTGGAGGTGTCTCCTATCTCACCTTAGAAATTCATCCAAAATAAAACGACCCATGATACTTAGAAACTCAAGTTGTCGTGATACTGAAGCAAAACACAACGGCTTGTCGATGATGAGATAGTGTCACACGAATGCAGTGGAGCCAGAAGACTCTTATTCTGCATACCATTTATCCCTCGTAGGAGGGACACATCAAGATATAGATCTCATGATGAGAAGAATGGCATTAAGAAAGATGAACATTAGGTGAGATTCAAAGAAGGGAGGCTCAGACAATTTCAGATTTCACTTCATTGTTGTCAAGTCTTATGGATACGCTGCTAATAAAGATGGAGAGCTGCTATACTTATGATCAAATTTCATACGATCTTTGGACGTCCAGACTGGTCTGGTGTTGTGGACCTAAACATCAGGAAACGGGCCTCTCTCTGGTCATACAGAAATCGTAGTATAATTTTGTTGTTTTACTTTCCCACGGGAAAAATCAGATGCGAGGACATTTGCCAAAACGCTTAGGGATTCTTGTTAAAAGGTATTGTTCTTTTGTGCGGGGAAACATTTGTATGTGCAGCCAAGGGTGCACTGCGCGGGTGCTGTTAACCGCTGACAGACAGGGCAAGCCGGAGGAGTGGGCGATGACGCTAGTACTATTTTGTACAAATACGCCGTATGAAGTGTACGACGCGTACGGATTCAAATGGGTCATACAGTTTCAATAGGGTTAGACTTGACATAATTATTTCTTAATGTCCATCATGCCCTTAATTATGAAGAGGTATAGACCAATCTCGACCGTTGATGTGTTTGGCTAGGTATACCAAAGGAGAAACGAAAAACTGCATGAAAGCATCTTCGGAGATGTAACCACATAATTCCACTTGAATGAATTAGAAAATATTCTTTGACCGGCATATTCACCAAGTAACAATATTGAGTTGCCGCTTGTTTGATGTTCTCATAGAAACTATTCTTCATGATTTTAATTTCTCTTTTTCCCAATTTTGTTGTGTTACTTTTGCCACGGGAAAAATCACATGATTGCCAAAACGCTTGGGGATTCTTGAGAAACACTTGTATTACTCATAACTCAGAGTTACAACTATGATTACACAGAGATTCAAAAATTTCTAGATGACCCGATCCAAACAACAGTATGCCCCCAGGTTCATTTCTACTTGAACAGAATTCACTAATGCGATTTCTTATAGTTCACAGAAATTCCAAAGCCTGCATAGAGGCGCACTAGCCTGTAATGAAATTTGAGCACTTAATTCATCCACCAAGCGAAGAACCATGTGGACGTCATGTGCATCAAGGATGGGATTAGTAGCACTGAGCACTATGCGCAAAGACCAACTTATTAACCATGAGAAGAAAAGCGGCCGGAACCAGCAATTTGTGTCACACCGACAAGCATTTTTCTAACGCCGCTCATTCCAAGTGTAGTGGAGTGGGTGCATATGCCTTGCCGCCTCATCGAAGAAAGTTGAGCGATAAGGAAGAAACAAAACACGAGGGTATGTTGTGAGGTGAGTTAATCATTTCATGCAAAAGCTCACTTCATCGTTTTGCTAGTGCTTGATGCTCAACATCCTATTTCGATTCCGCTATCAGATAATGAACTCTGGGACAAGGGATTCGAAACAAAGAAAGTATATATTGACATGAGTCGAGTTAGCACGTGAAAGAAGTAATTATACAAGCAGTAGTGACCCACATTGTATACAAGTGTCAGACTCTGTATATCACTCTCGGCAAAAAAGAACAGGACTTTGTCCCACTAGAGAGTAGTGATTATTTTCAATGTGTCCGTACATGTATTTATGATAATAGACCTGATACTAACTTGAGCCAAGTTTTAAGTCTATAAAGATTCTCCCACTTACTGGCGTTCATTTGTTAGGATCACTTCAGCTCCATAAAAGAAAGAGTGTTGCTACACACACGAAAAAAATTTGGACGATTTTCAAACAATGCAGCACATCAAGCCATTCACGTGTAGAGCAAAACTTGATAGCACCGTCCAATCCTTCCATCGTCCAAAATTTGTGCGGGGAGCGCTGCTACATACATGATAAATTTTGGACGATATTCGAATGTGTGATCCAGCTGCTATTTATTGCTAGGGGTGGCATTGTTGCCAACTTGAAACATATTTTCTGGGATCACTTCGTGAGAGTACACATTTCAGTTATAGTCCCTAACTGTGGTCTTGTCACAACTTTTTTTTTTGAAGCCCTGCTCCGTAGAACAATCGTTTTACGGTAATTTCCATTTATATAAGTAGTACTCCCTCTGATCCCAATTAATTGATGCTAGTTTAGTACACAGTTAGTAGGGAGTATGTTACAAAGGAGGGAGAAAAAGAATGCAAATAAAGGCGTAAAGTAAAGGAAACGATGCATCCAATGCCGACTCTAGGTATCACCATAACGTATGATGGATTAGCAGCTATCCAATCTTGAAGACAAGCAGCATGCTTGCCCTTAATTTTGTGTCTGAGTAAGGTGAGGTCCTCCTTGAGACAGTGTCCCCAAGACCGACTAGTATGATTGACAGAAAAATTCTTCCATTTCTCTACTTCTTGATGTGCCAACAGCTCAGGATGATTATTTCCATATCAATCCCCCGAAGAAGCGCAGTGAGAGCTAGCATAATTTCTTAATAAGCACAAGTTCCCCTTTTTTCTGGCAGGAATGATCGTATCCCTACAACTCAACATAAAATTATAGTCCCAAAGCAAGTGTGTGAGTGTTTCTTTGGTGTTCCAAATGTCTTGTCGCAGCTATTGCCCCATTTTACTCTTGCCACAAATTTCACCCTTTTTTAGGTGCTGTAACTTTTATGCTTAGTTGTGAATGTGTGATGGATTTAACACCTTTTATTATTTTCTACAAACTTACAAGCCGGAACCACATGCCAGAATGACGTGTCAGTTTTTTTTTTATTAGACGTGGCAACTGAGTTGATGGACTGCTCAAACCCGTATTTGGAGGGGTACACCAGACTGGCCAGGCAGTAGTGTAGTGTGATTAGCCGCATATATTTGACATAATTTGAACATTTCCATGGAACTCCACAATTTGATGCATTTTGAGGAATTTCCTATGTTATGTACTCCACCTAAAAAAGAAAATTTATGTACTCAAGTTATTTGCTCAATTATCACATTGTCCTAATAAGTGGTCTAACTTATGTATCTAACTATCTATTATTATCGATAAAAACCAAGGCATAGTTGGAACAAAAGACAGTTGCCAAAACGCTTGGGGGATTCCTGTGAAAAGGGATTCTTTTTTTGTGTGTGCGGGATAACGCTTGTATTACTCATAACTCAGGGTTACACTAATGTTTACACAATTGATTCGAAATTGTCTGGTCCAAAACCGATCCAAACAGCAGGACGACCCTGAGTTCTACCAAAATTCACTTTGTAGTGACTTGCAGCATTTTACATCAAACGGATTTGAGTGATGCAGCTTCTTCATTTAAAAAAATTCCAAAACCTGTGTACAGGCGCGCTAGCGTCGCATAATTCTGCCTCCAGGCGAAGTACCATGCGCATGTCATGTGCATGCCGGAGGAAACTAAGCTAGTAGCACCGGCAACTATGCGTGAAGACCAGCTTACTTGCCATGAGTAGAAATAGAAGTGACCGTAACAAGCGATACGTATCAGACTGACACGCATTTTTCTGACGCCTCTCATTCCAAATGCAATGGAGTTGGTGCATGCCTTGCCGCCTCATCAAAGAAAGTTTAGCGATCGGAAGGAAGTAAACACGAGGGTTGCGTCGTGAGGTGAGTTAATCATGGCATGGACAAGCTCGCTTCATCGCTTTGCTAGCGCTTAATGCTCGGCATCCTACTTGAGTTTCGCACCTAGACGGACCCAACAAAGAACAGGGAGCAAGTGAAAACAAAGGTGGGACGTTGAGACAATGAACTCTGGGACAACTGGTATACTAATATACCTTATATTTTAAAATAAAGAGAGTATATATGGACATGAGTTTGAGTTGGTATGTTCCCAGAAAGAAAAACAAAGGAGTTCGAGTTGGCACGTGAAAAGAAGTAATTGTACAAGCAGTAGTTACCCACGTTGCAAACTAGTACCAGACTCTGTGTATCACTCCCAGCAAAAAAAAGAAAAGGACTTCGTACCACTAGAGAGAGTGAATGTTTATGGTGTGTTCGTACATGTATGATAATAGATCTGATTCGAACTTGAGACAAGTTTAAAGTCTAAAGATTCTTCCACCTACTGACCTACTACACCACAGTGTATTGGTGTTCATTTGTTAGAATCACTTCAGCTCCATAAAGGAAAATGGTGAAGTGTGATCCAGATGCTATTTACTGCTAGGGTGGCATTGTTGCCTGCTCGAAACATACTTTTGGATCACTTCATGAGAGTACATAATTTCATACTCCCTAATTGTGGGGTTGTCATATTTTTTTTAGCATTTAACAAAAAGCTACCACAATTGGGGTTTCGATCCCACAAAGCTACCACTTCAAAACAAACACCAACAAAAAACTACGAGTTGAACCTTTATTTTTTGCTAAAAACTACCACTTTTGGATAGTGGCTGGTTTAGACGGTTTAAACACGTTTATGACAGGCGGGACCCACTTGTTGGGGCTGATGTGGTGGGAAAGTCAATTCTGTTTATTTTGATTATTATATTTACGGTTATTACAGGTTGGACCCACACGCAGCATCAACCTTCTTCTTCCTCCTCCTTTTTTAAGCCTTGATTTGTGGAACAACCGTTCAACT